>OZ057416.1:75154895-75231665 GCA_964056705.1 Troilus luridus | reverse complement strand
GATATATATTTATATATATATATATATATATATAAATATACATCCATACACTTTTGGCTCTTCAAAAAAAATAAAGGTTCAGTCAATAAATATATAATTATATAGTGGTAACGTTTAGAGATTTTATTGTTCTTATATCCGTACACTCTCAGTGAAAAACATCTAATTTTTTATTTTGTTTTATATGAATGACATCAACTATGACATAAATATAAGAATAATAAAATCTCTAAACATCGCCAAAATATAGCTTTATATTTATTATTTGAACTTCAAGAACCTACACATATATGTGTGTTTCTCTTTCCCTCTCTCTCTCTCTCTCTCTCTCTCTCTATATATATATATATATATATATATACACACACATTCATACATACATCTAATAGTTATTTGTATTTTATTTTAAAACGCTAAGCTAAACCGATCTTCTTGCATACTGCGATAGACTATTTACAATCCAAGACGTAGAGACAATATACTAGAAGCCGGCGACAAACAAAAACAACAAACAAACACAACACAAGGAACAAACAGAGTGTTGACTTGTTCAAGCCCTGGCTACGACTGGACCACTGTGGCCTCGTCGGGTGAAAGCTGGTCGCTGTGCCAACATCTAACTGGCTGGCCTTTTAGCAATATATATGCATATTAATTTGGAATTATTTAAAAACATTCCAATACATGAGGTCCTACACACGTTATATTTAGAAAAATAAATCAATACAAAATTATAATACACAGTAGAGTATTAATTAGAATGCAAATAGAAAAAACCACAAGCAGGGCCTTATGTTTCAAATCTGGTGTAAAAAACAAACAATTACCAGTCGACGTTTCGCCCATTCAGGCATTATCAAGACACAAAAAAGAGTAAGATCAATCACATCTCAAAGCAGAAGTGCAATACATCCCAACGAATAATCGCTCAAATAGGTAAGCTATTTACTCTATAATTAGTTGAGTATTAATCTATGGAAACTTCAGATTTTAACGTTTGTTCTAACAGAGATGGAAGACCTACAACAAATCTTTCAAGAAATCTTTTTACAATCATTGGAATACTAAAAGATGTCTTAAAATTTGTTATATGTGACACTATCTGGAACAGTATGAATACCTAGATGAATAGGGCAAGTGGCAGTCACTATTTTTCAATTGAAAGTTTAAGTTTTCGAAACAGTTTTTTGCTTCTCCCGTAAAACTACTTTTTCATTTACTACGCCTCAATTATGGAGTTTTATTTACTTTGTAGCATTTTTACTACTTTTTCAGTAATTTATTGAACAGTTGAATATTTAGGAATCTTTCAGGAGAACAACTTTAGCCAAGACGAACTCCTAAGAGCCCAATTAGCCAACGATCTAAAATAATAGACGTTTTATTTTATATTTTCTGAAGCTATAGCGCCCAGGAATCTAGTTTGGTAATCAGCTACCGAGAGATAAAACCAAAAAAAAACAAAAAAACTAAGACCGACATAGCCCCACCCAATCACGGGATAATCACGTTACGAGAAGACTGACCAACGGTACAAAATGCCTTTCTTCTCTTTTATTTGTATGTTTTAGGGGCTCTCGACAACTTAGGGCCGATTATATCAGAATTTATCTTATATAAATAAAAAAATAAATGTTCTGATAATTGAAAATATTGGCTTAACTTTTTTTTTCAATAAGATTAAATATTTGAGACTCAAAGAACAACAACTGGAAGTAAAAATAAAACTTATTTATCAATCAAAACAAAGGATGTTTTAATATAAAATTAAGAATGAAATAATATTAAAATTTTTTAAATGATATTCAAGTTTTAAATTTAAACACAGTTATGTAAAGTTTATTCAGATAAAATGGGTGAATTGACACAATAATCGAACAAAATGGAAATAATCGTATTTAGAGAGCGGCTGTAAAGATTTATACTAACCCTGTGAGATCTAGAGACCCTCCTGGGGCTGTCCCAGCGTCTATAAAGTGGGTACCTTTATCGGGGGAATAACCTTGTTGTTAAGCGTGATCTTGGCAACGTCATTTCCCTTCACAACCGTTGACCTAGAAACAATACATTCCTTGTGTTGATACCCTTCAGGAGTTATAGTGGTACAGGTGTTTTAAAAAATATTATTTAAGTATAAATTGAAAATATTAATCTATTCTTATGATAAAATTAATCATATTAACAGTTACAGATGAACTTCTTTATCAAGTATATTTTAGACGAGGATATTAATAATAACATCTTTAAAGTTTATATATATATATATATATATATATATATATATATATATATATATATATATTAATTAACGAAAATTTACGACTTAGATAAGTAGGTAGAATCGAATTCATTTTAATAGTTATAATAGTTAGTTACTAAGGTTGACATTTGTCATTTGTGAGTTAACCCTTCAGTGGCAATTGTATTGTTTTGTTTTTTTAATTAATTCATATCTTGAATTTTATCAGGTTTTAACAAGAAGTTTTATGGGAATAATGACTTAAGTTAAAATCAAAAAAAGTTGTAAGCTTTTAAAAATTTTCTAATGGTTAATAAAAGAATTTCAACAGCACCATTACAATGGAAATGCTTTGCTTTACCAACACCACCCAATATTTTTTTAATACTCATGGGACCTTCAAATACCTCTGTTAAAAAATTAGGTTTTATTGATTTATGGCATTGTTGTTTTAAAGGAGCGATATGTTAAATATTACAAATAATCTAAACTCTTTAAGATAATGTTAATAAGGTAGCAAATACGTCTATCACGGATAATTTACTCAATACGTTAACAACCGGGACGTGCCCTGTGGAATCTGGAAAGATTCCTGGGGATCACCCGGCCTCTATGAAGTGGGAAAAATCCCTGGAGATTGAGTGTTTTGTAGGAGCAAATTACCTCCCTGCAAAACCGTTGTCTTAGAACCAATACAGTCTCTACAACGTACTGAAACCAAGATCCTTTATGGATTTATACAGGTATATATAAGGTTATATATATATATATACGTCTGGTTTAACTTTGACAAGACGTAGAACTTTCAAATACCCAAATACCTCTGTTGAAAAATTAGTTTTTTTTTAGTTATAGCATTGTTCTTTTGAAGGAGTAATATTAGTATAAACATATAAAAATAACGTTTTGAATATAAATAATAGTAAAAATTGCAGAATTTCCCTCACAAGCTATCCCAGACAGAATTTATTACCATACCCTTGAAAAACTTGGTCTGACAACGGTAATCAATAATAAGAAAAACTAAAACGGAAAAAGCCGGACGCAAAGAAAGCGCTAGAGTCCTTAAGTGGCCGTTGTGACGCGGGAGAAATAAAAAAAAGGAAACTAGAATAAACGGATTGTAGTTGTTTCTCGTGTTGCGACGCTCATCGCAAAGTGAAATGGCCAATTTTCCTTTTTAAGAATTTTTTTCTTCCATTAATGCCAAAAACGAACAAAACTGAAGAAAAAGTTGAAATGAATGTACAAAAGATATAAAGCGGTGTTTTTTCAACGTTAGAGCTCAGAGGCCAAATATCTTTACGGGCAAGATATGTGATGTACGGTGGGGACTTACGCAAGCTAGCTGATAAAAACAAATTTGTCCGAAGAACTCAAAAAAGTTGTTAAAACAATATCTTATAACATAAAAAATAAAATTAGCACGTTGAGCACATAAAACTAATATGTTGAGAAAATATAGGCATAGGAATTAATATATATCAATAATAAAAAATATTACTTCTGTTATCATAACCAGATGTAATTTATTTCATAATTTATTCTTCAGGCTATATTAAGGAAGAAATTCCTACGTGTTTTAAATATCGAACGTTATTCTACACGAGGAAATATTTTGTTGAGATTTACAGGAAATGACATTTGATCTGGTGATAAATATCATGATGTCAACGTTTCTCCACGTCAATCTGTTATGATCGATAGTTTTGAAAGAATATTTAAGACGTGGTGGAATTTTCTCTCAAGAGTAACACCCTTTGACATTTTTATAAACGAATATATTCATGTATTCTCCCTCAATATTCGATGAGGATCACTGTATATACTTAAAAGTAACTGGTGTCGCTATTGTATATAAGACAAGAGTATTTTTTTTTTTTAAAGTGCCGATTACCACTGCACATTATAATTGTAGATCTATAATCTGTAATAGTGAACTGCTAATCCAACAATGTTGTTTTCATACATGTTTCTTGATTTTTAATTTTAAAAGTATATTTTTATTCATATGTAGGCGTATTAGCTAAATACGTTAAAGATTTGGGACCCCCCAACTACCTTTAAGATCCCGAGTTTGTGAACTTTGGTAGATAAACTATTTATTCCGTTGATATCCATGAGTCGATTGCATGGGATATGAAAAACCTCTGGGGGTTGAGCGTGATCTGCGCCAAATCACCTCTTTACAAAACCGTTGGTTTGATAACACTATGGTCCCAACCTTGTAATGAATCAATGACTCTTCATGAGTTTCAGTTAAATTTTTTCAGTTCACTTTTTTATATAAATACATATATATGTATTTTATTACATGATAATTCGTTAAGAATACTAAAATTACTGAAAAATAACTGGTGTAGCTCCTCAATAAAATATATGATCTTTTAAAAAATCAATGTTATACTTGATCAGTTCTAAGAATCACAGAAAGATAATTACGCGGCTATTAGTTAATAATTAAAAATATCTCCAACTCGTGCATTAAAACCAACTGTAACCAATCCCCGAGATCCGCAAACAACGGTATGCGGAACCGGCTGGGTGCATTAGGTTTCACTCCGGCCGAAATAAATAAAAACTTCTCAACGAATGCCTTTCTTCCGTGTTCTTTCTCGACTCACAGGGAGCCGTGAAGGCCAGCCCCCATTCCCTTAATCACCGCTTCGACCAAAGTTCCAGAGGTTGTCCCTACACAGGGCGATTATCGAGTCCATTCCGAATGAAGAGGAATTCTTTCGAAAGGTCTAAAGAAGCATATAGGATGCAGGAGTTATGTGTAATCGATGTCAAACCAACCCTCTGAAATGATACTTATAATAAAAGTGTATTTATCCTAAAACAAAAGATATTATATTGCCCGGCGAGGAAAAAAAAACTCATTGCAAGTCCTGAAGAAGACCTACAATGTGGGTTTTTAAATAAATATTTCAACCCTGTTGAAGAAATTATTTCTCTCTCACTCTCTCTCTCTCTCTCTCTCTCTCTCTCTCTCTCTCTCTCTCTATATATATATATATATATATATATATAAAACGGGATGGGGGGGGGAGAGAGAGAGAGAGAGAGAGAGAGAGAGAGAGAGAGAGAGAACAAAATAATTTAAGCTAGTTCAGTGGTAGAGTGCTGAGTTTCAAGTCCGGCTGTAGCAGACAATTTATTTCTTTAAACCGACGAAGATGGAACCTGTGTAATCTAGAGATATCCTTCTGAGGCTTACCTAGTCTTTAGAAAGTGGGTACCTTTAACCGGATGAAATTCTGGATCCAGATTACAGAGCGTGATCCCAAGCCACCTCCCTGCACAACAGTTGTCTTGGAAACAGTACAGTCTCTAAAATGTACTGAAGCTAAGACCCTTCATAGTAGTACTAATATAGCGGTACTGGTGCTATTTTTAACTATAAGAGAATGTGGGCTAAATATATATTAGATTATAATGTTAAACTTTATAAGAATGTAAAATATGTACTTTTGATATTCTTCTTCATTTATAAAATTTAAATATTACTTTCAACCCCTTCAATTAGGTCAATTTTATGTTACTGAAAATTTACTGCAAAAGCCTTAACTATACACCTAGTCTAAACACGGGAAAGTGCTTACTAAATGGTTATTAATTAATTTTACAAGATTCATTTCTTGACATACCCACATACATAGATGAATCTACGTCCCACGAGAGGACAAGGCCTCCCGCAACATCAACATCAACATCAACATTCATTGCTGGAGCTCTCCAGTTACAGATGTGTAGGATGGTCCGAGCATCCGCAGCCACTCCATCTCCCCATCGGAGCATCGGTCCTCCAGCCCCTCTTGTTCCATGCACTTTTTCTTTTTGGAGTTTTTTAGAGATTTCATTTACTCCCGTAGGTGAAATGATCTCCTGTAAGAGTCCAGCATTCTGAAGCATATACGAGTAATAGAACAGGCCTTATGAGGGTTTATATTCCTATTATTGTGGTCCGGAACAAGGCATTGCTTCTAAAATCCTTTTGCAACCATAAGAAGCATCTATTTTCCAGCATTATTCTTCTTTAGATTTCTGATTGCATTTTTGTTGGAATTTATCTGGGTACCAAGTTATACAAGTTAGTTCACGTTCTCGAAGGTGTAGTTTCCTACTTTAATGATTGTTTTCTTTCTGTTAGACCCATTATTTCAAAATAAAGAGGAGTGCAAGAGCAAAATAGTTCGCTCATTTAAGATTGTATTGTAGTAATATAACAATCCTACGTTACATCATCAGTAGGTAAGGTTTAAATATTAAAGTTGTCTAAGGTTCATACTTTAAGACTTCAATGAAAGTAATGAAAAATATTATTGAATAAATTGAAAGTTGCCCGGGTCACGCATAAAAAGTTTACACAAAATATATATGTTCCGCATTAGACATCCGAACTTGCAAAATCATTATGTTTAGCCAAAATATAATTGACTATTTCCTTAACGCATCAACTCCTAACATATTTGGCTGTAGCTTAAAAAATATAAAACTTTCAAGGAGAAATGTAAATCATGAGGTATTTTGAAGAACGAATTCCGATGGCTTTACTAAATGCAAAATTAAAAAAAAAAAGAAATTAAGGTCTACAAGCGGATACATTCAGAAACACCTCATCAACAGAACGTGAAAGATCCTGATTGCTGTTTTCATAATTAGCAAAATTATGTGGCTGATTTATGATCACTACTTATTGATCATGTTCCCCTGTTGGAATTTTAAATGATGAAGTGATTAGCTTAACAACCAAGCCCAAGACCGTGGGTTCGTAGCCCTTTAAGGTGGCCCTAAGGCTTTTTTTTTGTAGTGAATAAAAAAATCCTTAGTTACGCCATCCTTCGGAAGGGACGTAAAATGGTCCCGAGTCTGTGCGGTGAAAGGTACTCGTTAAAGAACCCTATCCTTATTACCTGGATTGGCAAAATTTAGGACTCCGACAGGTAGCCTCGTCCGATTAGACTTAATAGCATAAAGTGACGATAAATGAATAAACAAACCACAAATTGGACTTACAATTAAAACATTTTTATGGAAAACGGGGAAATTTTTATGGGTAAAATGTCCCAAATCATCTTACATATAATGGATATTAGTTTCTTACAATAACTTTATACCTAATTTTTATTTATTTATTGAATCTTTAAAAAATGTTTATTCAAATGGCGAATATCTGTTTACAAATGAGGAATGATTTAGCTTCCGGTCTGTAATTTATTATTCATGTTAAATAAATTCTTCATTTATTCAATGAATAATGTATTTACTTTTTTCATCAGCATCATCAGCATTATCAGCAAAAACTGTATGAGAGTTAATGTATTCTATGCGCATATATTTCATTCACAAAAACTCTGCCGGCAGTTTGATAACATTGAAACAAAAGCTTGTCCAGAATTTATAGGTCATGTTTAGAGAGACTAAGTACAATTATTTTGAAAAGAGCTTTTTATTTACCTATTTATTTATTTACAACATTTAGTCAACGTACGAACATAAAATTATGCAATTAAAATAAGTGCCTTAACAGTTACCACAATTTAATTAAATTTAAGAAATTATTTAAATGTTCAAAATGCCTCCAATATATTTGAAAAAAAAATGTAAGTGGGTACCCTTTATAGGAAGAAAACCTGGCGGTTGAACGCGATTTCGAGCAAATGACCTCCCTGCACAATCGCTGTATCCTAGAAACAGTACAGTCTCTACCAATTACTAAACCAATTTCCTTCATGAGTAGTATAAAGACGCTTTCGCTTCAGATTATGATTTTACTAGTGTTTAGGCAGAATGAGTCCCTAATTTTATTTAATATTCGTTGAATCCCAGGATTTTGTAGTTTGGACTCGGAATAAAATATAAAATAACATTAATAAGTTTTTAATAGAATATTTTTTCTGTCTATAAATAAATATTCCTGAAGATGGCTTGATATGGTTGTGTATTTTTTTATAATTTAAAATTTTTAATATTAAATTTAATGTTAATATTGTATTGGAAAAATACAATAGTACTTATAAAAATAAATAGTTTGTTTTTTAATTTAAAGATAAAACAAAACTGCTAAGCGTACGAGAAAACATTTTGAACTAAAAATAATTAGGTTTTTATGATCAATATATCGAGGCTTTAAAACCACAATAAATAATTGCACTATATATTTCTTCATGAAGTTCTGTCAGTGCAATTACGTCTTTATGTGGGTATTAAAAAATAAATAAATAAATAAAATAATACACACTAGAAATGGGATTTGACTTGTTTTGAAGTAGTAATAGACTAAGAGGTTTATAATGGTTTAATTTATTCTACTAATGAAAATAATGGGCTCCGTTTGACTTCACCAGTTTTTTATCATTACAACATTAAGTTTCTCCTGAAAATGTCATGCCCAGATATTTCATATGGTGGAGTTGAATATATTCTAAATTTTTACCTTATAGAATAGATCTACAATATAATATATATTTAATGCTGAGGCATTGTATAATTACAAAAAAAAAACTTGTGAATTTAAATAAAACCGAACTATTATTCCATTATACATTTATACATTTAAAGCACAATTAGAAATAATTTTATATCAATATTAAATCTTTGATCTTAATAAATTAGCATATTTATAATAAAATTAATGATAGTATATTTATTGTTAACAATTATAATAATTGGTATTACAATTATGGAAATTGGGATAAGACGAAGGACTACCATATGTTAACCTATTTGTGCAGTTCACGATTCAAAGTTTTCTGAACAATCAATACAGAAATTATATAATTTTTTATAAACAAATTAGTTTCTAAACCAAGGAGATCATATACAGATGAAGATACCACAATGTACTGTTCTTCTTAATGTCTCATTCCATTTTCTTGTAATTTTACTGGGAGGAAATCTGCTTATGTCAATTTGTTGTACTTAGGCAGCTGCGGATACATGTTTACAGAACAAAAAATATATATACACAGATGTAGTACCAATATACAATATACTACCTTGGATATTATATAGTTGAATTTATACATATGAGGAAGGAAATGGTCCTGGTGGAGGTAAAAAAGAACAAACATTTCGACACACATCGCAGGTCTTCTTCAGGGCTAGTTGGTGGGGTCAAGTATTGAATGTAATCCCTGAAGACGACCTGCGATGCTGGTCGAAACGTATTCAATAAACGGTTCTCCCTATTTAAGAGAATTTTTTTTAACCTCCACCCGGACTATTTTCTTCCTCGTTAAATATACTACATGGCATAAAGTTATAATGTATTTGTTTTGTTTTTGTATACATTCTATTTTTTTTAATATATTATATATTAAATTTTATTTTATTTTGCTAGAAATTATAAAAAATTAAATTTTCTACGCAGGATTCCGTCAGGTAATTAACAGAAAAATGTTATAAGGGAAAGCGACCTCCAAACGGCAGACTGGCAAGTTAATACATATTACTCAATGAGTTCCTCAACCAGGTATTTGTATCTGTGCCAAGACCGAACCATTCCTAGGTCAATGTCATTTTTCACAACCGTTCTGGCATGCTGTGTGCACGACGATAGCGTGCACGTATGGTGAAGTGATAAAGGTTCCAGTCGCGTTGCGTTAGGAAGATTCGGCATTGAAGCTACAAGACAAAACAACTAGAGCGACTTCTTTAAATATTCACATATGTCCCCCTAACCATAGAATGATATATTATACATATACAAACACACATGGAGGTCAAAAATATTGCTCTTAAGTTGGGAGAACTGTTTATTTGAGAGCCAATGTTTCGACCCACATTGCACGTCTTCTTCAGGGCTGTCGGGGGTGTGGGGGGGGGGGATGTGACTTCGTAGGTCACCACTTAAAAACTGAAACGTGATTTTTTTTTTACATCCACCCGGACCATTTTCTTCCTCATATATAGTCCTCGCGAAAGTTTTATAACTAAGTAAAAGATTCTACCTAATAGTTCTCTGGGAATAACTACTGGCTAAAAAAAGAAAAAAAATGCTCAAGAGAAAAAAAAAAGTGGGATAGAGTACAGAAGCGTGAATCATTTTAGATAAATTAAAATGCTGATTAAATAATATTTTTTATTATGAGAATTGAAAGTGTAACTACAATTGTAAACCTTCATTCAAATACCTTGGCAGATGGCGCACAGCTGACGGAAGCACCCCATAAAGAAATGAAAGAAAAAATTGTAAGATAGAGAAAGATGATTTTATCTCTAGTCTATTTTCTGTAGAGTAAGTTACACACAATGCAAAAAATGTTTTTTTCACTTATTCATACAGGAGTTAACCTGTATAGTTCAGAAAGGGTGATATCAACGGAAAAAGAAGGAAGGAAAGTTGTTGGCCATGGAAATAGACTATTGGAGGCGTTGTTCTATTTCCAGAATCCAACACGTCTCAAACAATCACGAACTGCCAGAGCATTTAAAAACTAATTTCTACACAATACAGACAGAATGACTGATATGGTAAGACCACTTAAAGAGAATGTCGGAGGACTGATGGCCTTCAGGACAGATAGAGGGCGACCCAAGAAGAGATGTTTGCAGGGTTTGGATGAGATCATTGCAGCGAGGGGTCTTATAGGTCGAGACTTGCTGGACCGAGATCTGTGTCGTGAAAGTTTGGGAACGATAAACGACTCAAGTTGTAAAGAATCGGTAAAAATAATAACATAGTTCTGCAAGCACCGTGTAGATGAAATTCCATATCATGAATTCAATTGTTAAAGTAAATAGCTTTTAGCCAAAGTTAATTGTTAAGGAGTAAAGACCATTGCTTATTGTCCGAGTTAATAGCTTAGTTGTTGACAATGAATAATGTTTTTCTTAAAGTCAAATAATTTTGCAGGCCAACTCATTCCATATGAGTATAGCCAAATATAATTTATTTAAGAAATAATGAGTGATTTTTTGTATTATTATATTCTTTATTTTTATATACAGGTGAATCATGCATTTCAGCGTGACTAGTCTAGACTAGAACCAAACTAAACTGGGCAGAAAATAATTACTATATTCCTTTAATTTTAAATGAGAAAGCATGTATAGATGAAGATAAAATATAAAGAAAGGGTATTCAAAACAAATAATAAAATAGGTAATTAAAACAATAAAATGACGCGAGAATAAATACGAAAAAAAACAATCCAAACAGCTGTTTTTCAACAAATGTTCAGTGAATGCCCGGCCGGTCAGGCGAGGTTTTTCTTCAACTTCCAAATTTCCGGAACGAAAACGAGCAAACCAATTTTTACATTTGCTTTAACTAAGCACTCTTCACCATAAACACTACATATTTTTTTACAGACCTGCGTCGCATATTTGCCTTTTTGGAACTAAAAAAGCAAAATATGACGAAAATGATCAGGATTATCGCAATAACTTTTGAATGAGTACACTAATGACGCTACTCTCATATGTAGAATATTCTACAGAAATTTAATTTTCAATCACGCAAATTTAACTGGAGATATGCAACTCCCAAGAGCCGTCTATTGGGAAAACCCGAAATTAATTTTTACCCAACCTATATCTAAACTAAAATTAATTAACTTTTTTTCAGAGAATAAATTAAATTTTACATGTTCACTAAATATAGTTCTATTTTTTTCTAAAGAGTTACGAAAAATTGAATCTGCTGTTAGTAAAAATCTAACAAGAATGGCACTATGTCAATACATTTCATTCTGAACATTCGTAATTCTTATAAGGGCGATTAAACACCTTGAGACATTGTTTGTTTTTCTACATAGTGAAAAAAACAACAAGTAATTACAAAATAAAACAAAAATGTCGCAACGCCGTGATGGAATAGTGCCGCGAAGGTCGTGAAAAAATCTGGAATGTTCTAGAACCGCCGTATTTATCTTAGGTTCGCTAAATAGATGTCGAAACATCTTAATGGAAAACCAATGTTTGTCTTGGTGGAAACTGAGATATGCTTTCAAAAACATAAGGAGAAATCGGCACGGGGCGGAAAACAATTTTACCATATATCATCATCAAAGAAAAAAATTGGATCCGCTTTTCAAAAACATGGTTTGAGCATACACAACTCAATCACTTAATAGTGCATGATCTTAGTCAGTGAGTGTTTGTTGGCCTCTAAATTTAAAAACTTAAATAATGAATATCGAACCTTCTGAACAAAATATCGAACTTTTTGAACACAGAATTATTGAATTAACAAAACTTTTCGATCTTCAGATTCCTGCAACATTTTTACTTTGGCAAATCTGGATCCATTTCAATAGCATATTTACTTTGACAAATCTGACTCTATTTTGATTAGTTTCGAAGTTTGTATGTTTCTGTATCCGTTTAAAGTCACTTTATGCTGCTATGGCTAATCGGACGATGCTACACTGGGAGCTCTAAATTTTACCTATCCAGGTGTAATTAGGATAGGGATGTTAAACGAATACCTGACACCGCACAGGCTAGGAACCTCCATTTTACGTCCCTTCCGAAGGATGGGATAACCAAGTATTCTTAAATTATATATATATTTTTTTTTATTTGATGGTGAATATTTAAATATTTTTATTTTGAGAGAATAGATTTTCCTGGCCGGGATTCGATCCCGGGTCTTCCGCATCTCTAGTGCGGCATTCTTCCAACTGGGCTCGTAACCTGGCCAGACTAATCCTTTCTCTTCACCGATCTTATATCCCCAGTTCTCACAATTTTTGCTATGTATATACTGGGACGATACATAATATTTAAATAATAATAATATTTTATAAATAGATAATAATATTTAAATAATCACCATCAAATAAAAATAAATAACATATAATTAAAAATTTGACGAATGTCAATGAGATCCTAATTATAAAAAAAGGAAAAAAAAAAGTAACGTTCAATTAACTATCTACATCGCAAAAATTGTGAGAACTGGGGGTATAGGATCGGTGAAGAGAAAGGATTTGTCTGGCCTGATTACGAGCTCAGATGGAAGAGTGCCACACTAGAGATGCGGAAGACCCCCGCTCGAATCCCGGCCAGGAAATTCTTTCCTCTTCAAAATAAAACTATTCAAGAATTTTTAACTGCATTTTAAAATTCATAGGGTCACCTGCCGGGCTTCGAACCCGCGACCTTGGGTATAGAAGGTTGTTATGCTAACCACTACACCGCAGGTGCGTCATACGTCTGTTTGCCGTTTCGTTCATCACTCGCATTATTGAAGAGTAGTTGGCCGCTGAAAATTAAAATTTCTTTTTTTTTGTTGGTATTTGTGATTGGTGGAATCAATAGTTATCCATCTCCCTTTTTGGTCGGTATATGATCAGAAGTGTTATTTTTTTAAAGTCATGACGGAATTTCAATCAAAATTACGACTTCTGACAAAATGATTCTTTTTTTAAATTTAATATATAAAAATTTCATAACAATAAATGATTTTTAGCTCTCTCCAGCCTTGAAGCAGGCCAAGTTAGTGATAAGTATTTTATAAGGTGATAGAGGAAAATCCACTGAACTGGCTTGGACACCTACTGCGGATGGAAACTAACAGAACTGTTAGTGAGGCAGAACCAAAGTAAAAGAAATAGAAGGAAGAGGAAGACCTAGGGAAAGTGGGAAGAAGAGGTGAGGAAGGACTTGGAGAAGTAGGGACTCCAGTGGAACAGAAGAGTAGAAAACCAAGAGAGCTTTACAGAATTCCTCATTACACTGCATAGGCAGTTCAAGAGGACATAATATGATCATGAAGAACTAATATAGTAATACAGGAAGATTTTAATTTGACTCAGGATCACTTTTCAAGTCATCGATTTAAACTTAATAAGTGTACGAAGAAGTCATAACTCGTCCCCATTGGGTATTATAAATAGATTTTTAACAACTTTTTAACTCCTTACTTAGTTACTAATCCTCTCATTTCCTAGGAGCGTAAACCCTAACCTTCAAAACCATTGCCTATGAGCGAGTTTCCTATGAATTAGTGCTAATTGGAAATGCACTTCGCCTCAGGTGGAAAACTACAAATGTTTACGGCGTAATAGTAAACAATTTCCTCAACAACAGATTAATCATGAACATTTCCAGTCATTAGAGATGTGGTAAGGGAATTCCTACTAGCGGATGATCTGGAGGTGTGTTCATCTATTGGCAACAAGTCATGCAATTAGGCACAATATCCAAAATACAAGCCATAGCATTTCCAACCACTTCGTAATTATTATTTAAGATCTTCACAGTTTCTTGACTTTTGTCTCAAGTATCTACACGAACCAAACACACGTTTAGACTATAATTTTAAACTATACATCAAAAAATCCTGAATGTACTTGCTGTATGTGTTTTTGTGCTCTTCTTCTGATACCTTTTAGGCTGACAATTTCAAATTTTCAACAGAGCAGATGGTATCGTCTGGGATGAGGTGATTGAAATTGCTATGCTATTTACTTTTGTATGCTCCAGTCTAGATCTATAAAAGTAAAAACTGATTTATATGGTCATTATTATAATTTCAAGGGCGAAACTGGGATAAGACATCTTGCTAACATTTGATTTACCGAAATGATATTAAAAAAAACTATAAGTCTCGCTATTAAATGTAATTTCAAAAAAATCTCTGGAAGTAATATTTATTTGTACTTTTTTATAATGCAAAATATAATTTAAATATTACATATGGACGATGAATTATATAAAATTATTCAAAATACTACTTTAATAAATTTATTAAATACCTATGAATAGTAAATAGCTTGGTAATAATTATCTATAGAAAAAACCTGTTCCACTGCATGAACAGCCTTTGGTTCAGTATATGTTAGTACTGTTTCCAGAACAACAGTTGTGCAGAGAGCTGATTTGTCCGAATCCTCGCTCTAATCAAAGGGTACCCACTTTACAGAAGGCTGAGTGAGCCCCAATAGTGTACAAGTGCCCAATTATTTAATAGATTAAATAAATTATTTGAGGTATTTGATCCCGGGACCTTAAGCACAGGAACTCAGCGCTCTACAAACTGAGCTGTCCCGTTCCCTAATGCTTTTTTATAATAACAGTTAAGTTAATAAAAATTGTTATAAAGAAACAATCGATTTTTTATAACTACATCTATGGCACTAATAGTCTCTTTTGAACTACTATAACCCCCTTACTTTTCTCAGTCAATCAGTTCATTGCTTTAAATATGTCTTTAGGAACTGATAGAGTTGGAGCCTTTAGCACAGATAATAGTCAATGCTTACAACGATAGTTAGCATGTGTTATTTAACTGAGGTCCGCTAATTGCTCAAAGCAAGTTAAATAACTTAAGATGGCCAGCACATGGATTAAGAAGACTGAAAATAGGCGCAAATTGGACAGAGCAAATAAATAGGGAACGAATGAAGGAGATGTGGATGAAAGAAGAAGAAAGAACAGTTGAAACAGACATAGTCCATAATATGAAGTAAAAATTGTACGATTGTAGGTAAAAATAAATTGCGCTTAAGGAGTGAGAATTGTTTGAAGGAGAGCCAACTTCGGGTCTGTTTTGGAAAACGCGTGCAGATTACTTACTCGGTAATTATGATTACTTATATGAAATAACTCCATATGTTTGAGAAATTGAACATGTAACCTAATTATAAATCCTAATTAATATATGTATTATAGTTTTTTAATCATTGCTTTAATTTTTAAATATTTTATTTTGAAGAGAACAGATTTGTCCTAGGTAGGGAGCCATCCCGGTGGCTCAAATGGTTAGAGCGTTGCCACGGTGAGGTGGAGATCCGGGTTCGAATCCCGGCTGGGGGGAAATCTTTTCTCTTCAAAATAAAAATATTTAACTAATATATGGTTTCATTGGTGTTCTACAATAAATTATAATAAACATTTTTCAATTAAGTGTACACATAAGGAGTGAAGAAGTTGCCTTCGAGTTGTTACAGAGTAACAACATTTTACCTACCACCAAATTATATGAAACTATGTGCATTTTTAGCTCTGAAGAAGACCTGCAGTGTGGGTCGAAACGTTGGCTCTCCAAAAACAGTTTTAGGGAGAGTAGGGTCGTAAGAGCAATTTATTTTGACCTAAAACCGGACCATTTTCTTCCTCATACATATAATATAAGGTCAACTATTATTATGCAAGATGTAGTCCATAATACCTCAGTTGTGAAAAAATATTAGTACAAATAGAACATTACAGAACGTATTATTAAATAATAAATTCTCCTTGAACATAAGAACATTAAATGCATTTTAACATTTTCCTCTTTTTACAAGCTATTTACTCACGAAAACACCAATTAAAACTGAATGAATCTTATCAGTATGCATAAATAAGTGAAAAGAGTTTTTTCAATAATTTATAAAGGGAATCGTGATAATAGCGTAATACTTAAATAAATAGATTTTTAAAAACTAGTTTAGAAGAAATAAATTACTTCTAAGCTTTTCATTTGTGTTGTTGAGGTAATATTTCATTGCTCCTGTTCACTTTAGCGGTCGGCAGCGATTGCCTTCTTCAACCACTGATTGTTAATAGTTATGAAATGAGAAATGGTCAATTTAAATTTTTTTTTATGATTAACTCGCACAATATTTTATTTAAATACCTAACAGATAATAAACACCCGTTCCTGGAGAAAATAGCTGTATTTTTTAGTATTTTTCGTTACTTACTGTACTTAATAGTTATCTTGCTATTACTGTTATTACTCGTATTCACCATTTTTATATATTAAAACATATTGGAAATATAATTCTTTAGAAATTAAAGATGTCTCCAAAGTCAATTAATGTTCATGTTAACTAGACATAGTCTTTTTTCCACCACTGCGTGGAACTCAATCCCTCCTATTATCCGCCATGCTTCTTCACTGACTTCATTTAAATCCTTACTTTTCCAACATCTCCTGTCCTCCCAAAAAGATGCTCTCCAAGCAGGTCAGTCATTTGGTTAAATAAATCAGTATTAAATAATTGATTTGTTTTTGTTTCTTATTCGCAAATAAGATATACAATATGTAAAGAAATTACTGCATGCTAGTTCATGCATTTATTATTTTATTATAAATATATGTATTCTGTATAATCAATTAATACTCTGATATGATTTGTACTTTTTAGTTATTTCATTTTTATTTTGTTGGCACCTTTTTAAACACTTCATGATTTGTTTTATTATGTACCCTTCTGGACAGATATATATTATGTTTCTTTTTCTGCTCATGTTTGTTACTCTAAAGTGACTAGGACCCAAAATAAAGTTTCTTTTCTATTTTATTGTCGTTTAAATCTAAGGAGTTGTTGGAACTTATTTGGTTCCAAATAATTGAAAATATAAAATTTATAATAATAATTGTCTTAAATTATTTCACTTATTTATTTTTAATTATCTGTTATTATAAAGTAAGAATATTCGGCTGTTCCTCAAGTTTCCAGTCTAGGCGTTTCATCATGCCTCTAACAGGTTCTGACTTTTGGGTTGTGAAATTCAGGAAATCTTGCAATGAAGAAGAACGAAACATGTTCTTGGAAATAGTTCTGAATTAATTTAAAAGTGAAATCTGGCGTTATCATATTAATAATATATATATATATATATATATATATATATATATATCCATATTTACAAATGGAAAATCCGAAGTCATTTGTTATTCATATTAAGTTTTAGTATAAAATATTAGAGAGTACAAAAGGATTCTTAATATTTTCATTAAGTAAAAGATGTAATCGATTGCTAGAAACAAAACGTAATTTTTTTAGGTTTGATAATAAATAGAATCATATTATAAACCTAAAGTAAAGCATACCTATAAACAAAACAACTTAGGAAGAGCCGCTTTGTACATTCTAATATTACAATTAACCATTTACAATGAATAACAAATGACACTCAGTCATATGGTAATAAGAGAGAGAGAGAGAGAGAGAGAGAGAGAGAGAGAGAGAGAGAGAGAGAGAACCATAGAAGGAAATCGTTTCCTTATCAAAAATAATACAGAATTTAAAAGGGCTAAATGAAAAACCCAACATAGTCTCTTGTATCAAAAAAGCAAGAATAAGATGGTTGGGCCACATACATAGAATGGATAAAAAAAGACTCCGTAACTCCAGCTTTCCCAAAACTGATCTTGGAGGAATATCTAGATGAAGAAAGAGGAAGAGGCAGGCCACGACTGCGTTGAATAGACGATGAGAAGGCAGACCTTAGGCTTGTGAGGACAGAGAGCATGGATAAGAGCCACGGACGATTGGTCAATTGGAGGAAAGTTGTCCATGAGTCTAAGATACTTCATGGACCATAGCGCTGTGTGAAGAAGAAGAATATATATATATATATATATATATATATATATATATATATACATATATATACATATATATATCATGGCATTGAAAAAAAATGTAATGTAATAACTCCATTTTAAGAGGATGCAGTTCTTTTCCTTCCTCCATTTGAGAACAATGAAGGTAGCACGTCATCTTTCGTAAAAGCCCTAAAAGGAAAATTATAGCCATCACTTAGTTGATAAATAAATAAAAAGCGATAAAGGTTTTTGTCTGGTTTTCATGGCCAAGGCCAGCAGACCTATAGGTTATATAATGATATAATCTTTATGACTAGATATGTACGTGTGTATATGTTAAAGCAAAATGTCCCACGAGACTGAGATAGTGCCTGCAGTAAGTGCAATTAATAATTATTGCAGGCAACAATAATTACAAATAACAATGCAGCAGTCTGCAATAATTATTAATGACTATCCTGCAGTCTGCAATATATTTTAGTTTTATTCGATTGTTCCACATGTTCTCATAATAATAGAAGCATCTACCAGAAGTAATTTTGACTTTGATTTCACGGTTACTTAAAGTGTTGATAGTTTCCGAAATAGTTTTCATCTCAAAGCATTTTGTATTTGATAGAAACTATCACCTGTAGGTCCTTAAGAAGTTTTACCTATTTCTTGGTTGTAAATAAACTCTCTGGCTGTAAAAATGCTGTTCTTACATTGGGCTATTGGTAGAATTAAATATTACCTTGATAGTTTTCCTTACGTTATATTCTCTAAATTCATATCTACTCGTAACAGCTGAATCATGATGTTCATGGGGCTCATAAAGTAAAAAACTAAATTCTAGCTAAGCCTTACAAATAATGAGTTTAAAACTAAATAGGTCATAAGCCGTTTAAATTTTATCACAAAAAAGTATATGAATATTTCAGCTATCGTGTGTGCTGTCTAGAGGACGAATTAGGGACATTGTGTTTCATACTTCCACTTTCATAGTTGAGTTCTTTCTTCCTAGAAAGATTCAGGAGTATTTAATGAAGAGGTATATGAAGCACGAAGTGTTAAATCTATAAGACGTACAAAAAGATAAAAAATATACAACGTGCTTCGTTAGAAATGAATGATTCTAAGAGATTACTTAAGATATAGATGAATACTTCAAGAAAGATCAACATTGGTCATTCTGAAAAAGATTCCTTATTCCGAAGAAATGTTGAAATTATAATAACTCTACTATATACACTAAAATCAGAGTACTCAGATGTTACGTGTTCTCATTGTTATACGCATCAAATGCATGGATATGGGACTTACAGATGCTTCAAGTGTTTACTTGGATGTTTATCTAAAAGCATTAGAGATGTGTTGTTATATGGTCAGTGTTTCGTGAGTGCACCTTGTCATTAATCCGAAAACAACTAAATATGCATTCAAACAGGCTGACCGGCAAAAATTTCGAAAAATAATAGATTCTAAAATAAACTACAACCCAATAATTAATAACTCTCACGAGACTGACTGCAGCCTAAATAATTAAAACCTACTAATCAAACAAGACATGACAGAAACTATCCCTCAACATTCTTCACAGTCTTACCGTAATTATAATTTACCGTCTCCTCTACTAGCACTTATAAAAATTACCCGTCACTGTTGCTCACAGCGAAAGACCATTTTCGAAACTAAAGTTAAATAAAAACTATCTCAGATCCACAATGTCTCAAAGTAGATTGACAAATTTATCATTAATAAGTATTGAACATAAAATCAAAATTGAAGTGAGTGACATCGTTAATGATTTTGCAGCAGCTAAAGCACGAAAAGTAATCTTGTAATTATGTATTTGTAATTTGATTAAGAGCGTCTTTTAATCTGTATATAATATTTAAAAATAAACTTGTGCTTTCTTATTTCTATAAGCCCTACTTTCCTGAAATACAGGGTTAATTTTAGTCAGTGTGAATATTATATTTTGGCGGAATGCATATAGGTACTCATCAATACCAATTTTGAAATCGCGAAAAAATATCAGCTGTTTCATTCATTTGGTCTCAATGGCTAGGGGGCGCCTAGGTCACGATTGCACACGAGCACGCGTGGGCTAGTGCCGGCGCTGGTCTTCAATGGGTTAAACCATAAGAGGAAAATTTATGTTATATAGGATATTGAAAATAATTCCATCTGTAGGTATACTGATAGGATTATAGTGAATTTTACAAGTGTCAAAGTAATTATTATCCTCATAATGCATATTCTGTGATCGTTATATTCAAGATGTGGAATTATGTACACCGACGCAATCACTGTTCGATAGAATCACGAATCACAGTTAGTAGCAGTTAAGAAATCATAGATAAGAAAAAATCCCTGTAACGGTTAGAGCTGTTACTGAAAAGTAGCAGTTAAGCCCATCCTTGCAAGAGAATAACCACTTTTAGAAGATACTATATTAATTATAATTGCTATATCAATAAACGTGTCGATATCATCGTTATTGAACTGCATCCAATCATCTATAATGAAACACAAACGTTCAATGAAATTCAGGAAATCATTATTATTATTATAAACTATTGGTTAGGTAGAAGTTATACAACTTCTGCCATACATTAATTGTTTTTTAAAAGAGTTGGTTAATCTTGTAATTGGACGATAAATATTTCATCAAACAGTTAGCCGGACAAGAGCGAGGCCCAAAAGCATAAGCATGTGAACGATTGAAGTATTTGGATTGGTCATCGCATTATTTTGAGTATACTACTGGTTAGGCAAGCGTTCGTAGATATTAAGGACTTAGGCAAAGTGACAAAGACCTGAGAAATATAGTTCTTAAACCAAGCAGCGACTTACTTACTATACTGTTACTACATTAGTAAAAGTGTGGACGCAATTTCATACAAGAGACAAAAATATAACGCCATAAAGATGGTTTTATTTTAACGGGAATATTGATGGATGAACAACTCAGATTTGACCTTGTAAATTTGGATTTGGACGATGTTCCTTGGAGGAAAGAACATCGATGCCTTAGTTCACAAATGTGTTAAGTGCCAAAAACAAGATTTTACTTGAGTCAACTTTGATAATAATTTAACACAAGAAATACATTTCAAGTTTAAGCACACAATATATTTTTGTAACCTATACAGCTTCTCTATTAATTTCATATCAACATTTGATCTATGACTTCCTGATCACAACTTTACAATATTATTTATATAACAAAACCAATTTTGGAAAAATTTGCACTTAACACATTTGTGAACTAAGGCATCGATTGCTATTTCTGGAATGAACGGGGTAATTAAATCTATTAATTTAATTAATTTCCATATGAACTGGCCTGAATATAGCTACACAGATATTATGCTAAAGTTATTCAGATAGATTGAATAAATGTATGCCCTATTGTTTAGATCTTGGTAGGATATGTTAAATACATTAAAATTAGAACTAGAAATCAAATAAGACAATAATGTTGACCTGTGGTGCAGCGGTTAGTATGCCGACCTTCAATGCCCAAGGTCTCGAGTCACAGTCCGACAGGAGGCCTTAGGATTTTTTAGAAGGGAGTAAAAATCGTTAATTATGCCGTCCTTCTGACGGCACGTAAAATGAGGGTCCCAATCCTGTAAGATGTCAGTTACTATAGAAGATACCTATTCTAATTATACCTGGATCGTCAAAGTTTAGGATTCCCACTGTAGCATCTTCTGATCAGCAATAGCAGCATAAAGTGACGTTAAATAAATATACAACAACAAATGACACGATAACAGCATAAAAGAGGTTTTGTCTTAAAGGAAGAAATAAAATTAAGCTTTAACAAACCTTTTCTACAAAAAAATATAAATATAAAGTTTTATCATTTACATGAAAAAATTTCGAACAATTAAAGGCATTGGTCCATAATAGTTCTTATCTAAATGTTCTGGAACTGACTCTTTCCAAAATCTTATCACTTCGCTTCTTTACTTCTCAAGCAGGTTGGGAATATACTCTATACAAATGTTCTATTTTATCTGCCTGTTAATGACTTGGGCATGATCATTCATTTCTAGCCTCATTGTGGGGTCTTATAAAGTGTTTACTTCCCTTTCCCACTAAACGCTAAATCATAAATACTCATAAAAACTTGTTGAGCCTTCTGGAGTTTCTGCTTCTCGACCAGAATTTACAAATATCGCTTCAGGTGAGACGTCAGTGATTTTATCGGTTAAAAAGAGACGGAAAGGTGGTTTCCATTGATGAGATTAGTAATGGAAACCATCAGTTAATTAATTGATTTATGAAGCTATCGATGAGCCAATGAGTATAAAAATTCATTCGAAAAATTAATCTATTTTATTATTACTTATTTAGTGCAAATTAGTTAAATTTACGAACTTGTTAGGAAACCTAATGAATAAACGCATTAAGTATTGAATAAGCTTTCGCTAAATGAAGAACATAAGTCGCTTCATTACCTTCGAATTAGTTCCAGAGGGATTGAGAAATCGCTTCTCCAGATTATTAATTAAAATAGTCAATACATATTATAGGTGGTAATTAAAGTAAATTATTTAATTAGAAGATGATACTCGGGTATCTGACAAATCTAAATGTGAACCATAGGTTATAACTATTTATTTAATAATAATTGTTATTAGATTAAAACGACAAGAAACTGCTCGCCGTTTCAGGCAACTTCAAAACTTACTAGACAAATGCTCTTAGCTCCCAAGTAATTTCAAAAGACTAATATACATCACTGTCATAAGTACTATTTTGACTTATGGAGTAGAGCTTTTAGACAACGCTAAGCCATCGAATTAAATATCCAATCCTTACAATCCAAAATCCTTCGTAAAATCCTCCTTACTTTGTTACGAATAATATCATCCATAATGACCTCAATGTCCTGTTTGTTACTGATTTATCCCCAACCCGATATCAATCCTTACATGAAAAACTTTATTCTCACTCAAACTTACTACTTTCAAAACTAGCTAACTATTCGATTCCCGATTATCTTCCAAGGCATCTGAAAAGTGACCTTTTAAGCTGAATTTATTACCAGACTGGTAGTTTTTCTACTTTCCTTTATCTCATGCCATTATATTTACTTGTTACATTAATATATTACAGTTTTCAATTCCAATAAATAATTGTTTTTAAATAACTAACTAAATAATTATAGCCCAGAGCCAATGAAAAATTAATTCTACGAACGAACGAAAAGTTGCCTATCTCTTATATCGATAGTTATCAGATACTACAAGTTTTGCTAAGCCTAAATGCGCAGTCAAACGCTGAACTTTTTTTTCACTTCCAATTCCTGATCTATCGAGAAAATAACTTTGTCTATTAAATAACTGAAAGTACAAAATTACAATCAGTTTTCATTCATTCCTACTTTCAAATACAAACACACTTTAAACTTTATAATTAAATAAACAAACACTCAACCATCATATCATGCTATCAGAACATTTCTGTGGTAATTAACTCCTCAACGCGGCAGCATGACAGAGTTGTATCTAATGCCAAGGCCTAATATGTGTATAAACAATCAATAGAGTTGTTCCAATAAGGAGATAGTACAAAAATAATAATTATCCTGTATAATAATATTTAAAAAAGGGAAAGGTAAAAAGAGACCTTAAATAAATGTTAAGCCATTGGAAAAATTCCAATGAAAAACCCTTAAGTCTCCAAACCAAAACAGAAATTGAAAATATCTGTCCAATATTTCGCCTATTCAGGCATCCTAGAATAACAGCAAAGCAAAACATAAATAATGCACCCAAGAAACATCCCACCACCTCCAAGGAAGGTTACTAGACACCAGCTGAATAAGGTTAGATAAAAACAGCTGATCAATACTTTAAAAACAAGTTTTTGTGTTGTTTATCACTATTATTTATTTTATTTTATTTTCCTGTGGTGTTTTTTGAAGTTTGGTGAGTGTATATTGAATTTTCAATTTCTGAAGTAATTATCGGCTGTTTTTATCTAACCTTATCCAGCTGGTGTCTAGTAACCTTCCTTATGATTCAGTAGTTGCATTTGAGCCTTGGAGGTGGTGGGATGTTTCTTGGGTGCATTACTCATGTTTTGCTTTGCTGTTATTCTCTTTCTACCCTGAGGATACCTGAATAGGAGAAATATTGGACAGATATTTTCAATTTCTGTTTAGGCTTGGAGACTTAAGGGTTTTTCGTTGGAATTTGTCCACTGGCTTAATCCTGTATAATAATAATTAACACCCTGTATAGAAACCTGTATTGCTATTCTAAATGGACTTGTCCCAGAATAAATAAAGACTTTATCATTATTATTATTAATATTTAATCTATATATATAAAAATGTATGTGTGTTTATCCTTTAGGCATTACTACACCAATCATCCGATCGTCATGAAACTTTGGGAAGTTGTTCAGTACACTCTAGGGAAGATTTCTACCAACTTTTTTTTATTTTATTTTTTTTGGATTTAAAATTTTTTTTCAAAAATTTTTAGAAAAAAAAATTGTCAAGTTATTTCTTTTGTAATCGAGTCAATAATAAAGGGAGAGTAGGAACAAATTTCGTACGAAAGATATAAATATATGTGAAGAGAATTTTGAATAAACATTTTAATCACAGTGAAGTGTGAAGGAAGGCACGATTGAGAAGGCAGTGAGAAAAAAAAGAAGCTGAGGCTTATTCTGGTTAATTACATCACTATTCCTTACCACTAATGGTGAATTTATATAATTTTTTTCCAAAATCAATTCTAGATTTTTTAAATATCTTTCATCTGTTCAATGTCAGTTCATGCTTTGTTCACCCCGTCAACATTAACAATTTTTCGCACGAATTCTTCATTTGGATCGTACGTTATTCCAATAAATTTTAAATGGGAAATTTAAGGGTGAAGATGTACTGTTACCACGTATTCCTATGATTCCAACAGATATGCCATTTGCATTCAAGCGCTTACAATTTCCGGTTCGACTCGCTTTTGCAATGACCATCAACAAAGTGCAAGGGCAGTCACTACAAGTGTGTGGTCTAGATTTGGACCATCCATGTTTCGCACATGGACAACTGTATGTGACCAGCTCTCGCGTCGGAAAACATTGAGATTTATTCGTTTACACACCAGAAGGAAAAACAAAAAACATTGTGTTTCCGAAAGCACTTGAGTAAATAAAGAAAATTGATTTTTGTATATAAAAATGATTGTGAATAAGAAAAATGATATATTACAAGTGAATTTCCTATCGCAGCAACGCGCGAGGGGTCAGCTAGATACAAGAGCAGAAACTGTACATAATGCTACAAATGTTTTTAAAACTCTTAAATATAAATGCTACCACTGAATACTGTTTTATTTAAACTACCTTTTTATTATTCTGGCATAAATTGGGAAGAAATTTCTGTTAAGTAACATTCTTCCACCTTATATAGCCTTCTATGTACATTTTAACTTACGATTCACCGGAAGTTCTATTAGATAAGATCATTTTTTTTTCAAGAAAATAAATGAAAGAAAAAGTGGAAGCGAGAACAAATCAGAAATATAAATTATTTTGAATTCAACTATAAATGTAATTTTCGATTCTAAGAATTATGTTCTACAAAATCTCAGCTTCACTTATTTTTTCTAAATCAAGCAATTAAAGATAACCTAAGAGCGATTATGTTGGGAAATATTAACAACCAATTTATTAAGCAATATATGTTCTGAATACACTATCCAAAGGGTATAGCGGGATAAGAAGGTAAAAAATGCCCCAGGTGATATTTGGAACAAAAAAATTGGATGTCATTTGCAATAAAAAATAATGAAGATTCCCAAATTTTTAACTCCAAATATTAAAATTCACCCTAAAAAAAAGTAATAAAATAAAATAAAACTTAAAAAATCGTTTTTTCTTCATAACTTTGTCAATTATTAACATAGATTCCTTTTTTTCTTTTTTTTAAATTAAAAGGTTTTTTTTCACTTTACAACTGAATATTTTTAAAAACATTTTAGGCGCCAATTTCAAATTAACGGAAAACGTTTACAATTTTTAAAATACAATAAAAAAAAAATTCCTTTTCCTCGACAAAAAAATATAAGTTGAGGGAATGATAGAACAATTACTATGAATTATTTCAGATTTTTTAATTTAGTGCAACACTGTTAAAAATTTCCTATCGCAGCAACGCGCGACGGGTCAGCTAGTGTAGTATAATTTCTAATAAATATTAATGCTTTTTATAATAAAAAAAGAAACTATGTAACAATTCAATATAGCTAAAATGACAGTAACTTACACAACAGTATCTCTATTTGAATTCATACATTTTCCTTCAGGCTTGAAAAGAGGCATAGCTAAGAAGAGGCGAAGGTGGCAACCACTTATAAATAAATAATAAAAGTAAATTTCATTAAGTAAACATTGGATTTTTTTTGTGGAACGAGGTCCATGTGATGGCCCCTGCCGCTCTCTCATCAAGAAATACCCGTCCGCACGCGAAATTTCTATAGACTCTTTGGTTTTTTAATGTCACGTCAAAATAAACATTTTGACTAAAGCATCGTAGATGTACCAATTTTTTTTTGCTTGTTTTACAATCGAACAAGGGCGTAAGTGCAAAATCTATAAAATGTAAGAAGGATGTGACAGTCACCTAATTAAATGACCCGTTTTCTTATTTTGGCTCTCTCGTAAACTTTGAAAAATGTAATATGCGCCCTTCTTCCAGGCAACTATTCAATTGTTGCTCAGCGTACTTATTGACCACATTTACTTTCTTGTAAGTACCTTACATCACTAATTGAATGCTTGGTATTTATATTTGGCTGTCAACTATAATCCCAACAATCTATAAGTAGATAACAAGTAATTTTAAAACCATTTACTATTTTACCATACCTTTCACCATTTATGTAGTTACCCCACTAAGCTAAAGAAACTTCCAATAAGTAATAATCATTTTTTAAGACTTAACTACCTAGGTAACTCATAATAATCACATCAACCTACCAAAAATGAAATCAATAGTTTATAAAATCATAAAAACAACAATATTTGCCTAGCAAAAGCGACTTATTATAGTTAATTTTTAAACTAAAGTCAGGATCAATTTTTATTTTGAAATTTAATTTGTCTTACGGTTGGATGAATTTTAAGCCATCTGCATCCAAAGACGAGAACTGTGTCTTAATTCTGTAGTTGTGCTATAGTTAAAATTCTTAATTTAAAATTTTCAATTCAAGACATGGTTAATATATAAGTTTTAATATGATATAAATAAGCCACATAAGTAAAATTCTTTAAATACTTTTTCAGTTTAAAATGAATCCATAGATAATAAATGGCAAGATTATAATGTATACATTATATACATATAGTATAGATTATAATGTTTTGTTAATGTTAATGTTTGAACATTAAAAGTAAATTTACATAGCAATGAGGAAACAAATATATTAAATGCTATTTTTTATATTTATTTTATGATAATCCAACAGTTCTGTTAAATTTCAACAATTTGAAAGGATTTATGTGTGGAAATATCATTATATTTATGAATAAAAACACTTTAAAGAATAACAACCATAACACAGTTAAATTAAATATGACGGTAACATATATAAAAATTTACATTTCTAAAAATAATGACTTATTTCATACAAGTGAAAATTTGAACAAAATGGCCATGATCATTTTACGAGGTAGTAAAGGCACTTCAGGTGACAATATCTTTATATTTATGATATAGTTTTCTAAGAAAATAAAAATTTGTTCCTTAAAATTAAACCACCATTATTTTTTTTATTACTGCTCAAAAATGTCATGGTTAAATTTTTAACAGTATTTAACAAGTAAAAATGTTGTCATACACAGGTAACAAAACAAATAATTACTATTAACTATGATATCCACAGCACCATTATATTCATCACAATTATAAATAGAATATAAGTAGATATTCATATTTTTATTCACTTTATCGAACAGTGATCATGAATATAATAACTTATGACAACAACCAGGACAAAAGAATTGCATTTTCATAAAATATATAATCATTAGACACAGTTAAGTATTATTAATAATAGTTATAGATTTTTAAAAAACATTCATCAAGCAATAAATTTATTACCAATGATAAAAATAAAGATTTGTGAATTTTATTTTGAGATATAAACAAAAGAACTAAAGATAAAAATAACAATATTAATGATACATTACTTTTGAGTAATTTCAATTAAACATAAAAAAATATTTAATGGCTCTTTAGTCCCTACAATGATGTGGTAGGGTAAAGTACTTTCCAGAAAAGTAGATTAAATTCCACATGACTTCATCTTTCGACCACTTTAGTTTCTTACACGACATATTATCAACGTTACAGACAACTTTCGTAACTAATTCTATGGCACTAACTCATATTCCTCAGCAGGAGCACAATAAATTGTATAAGCTATTAGAGTTTGATTTAGTAAGAAATTATTTTCATCAACAATACAAATCTTATCATGAAACATAAATATACAACCTCACAATTGAACAATAATAACCAGGACAACAAATAAACTGATGAAAAGACTAGATTGCACTTCAGTCATATTCGACAATGCAGACAGAAATATCCACAATTTTTTTACCTGTCCTATAAGAGTATATAATTTTGTATCATAATCACAATGAATGAAAAATTATTAATGATCCTAAAAAATTCTAAAAACAGCATGATAGATGGATTTATGTAAGTATGTAATTATGATAAATAAATGATGAGAATAGATGATTGGGAAATACAATAGAAAGCCTTCAAAAATGTAAACAATGCTCTCATCAGACGAATCGAGAAGAGTTGAGATAAACAAATAATGCGACACAGAAAGTTCAATAGAGCTAAAAAATTTAATACTCAAAGAAATAAAACTTGAAAACAAATGTTCAAAGATTGAATAACCAAAATGTAGAATATATCTATTATGAATGTAAATAAGAATAATTTGAATAATTAAAATACCATACATATAGCCTAAACATAATTAAATATATAATAGATCATAATAATACATATGCTATTCAGAATTTCAAATAAAAACATTAAATTTAATTAAATAATAACAAATTCTAATTTTACTCATTCAAATAATCCACAATTATATTTTGATCTTTACGAATTATAATAAATATTGAACCGGAGGACGTTGTGAAAATATAATAATTTAATTTTCAGATGCCAAATTAAAAGAGTAAAACGTTATTTTATACTTTCTTGAGTAAGAACATTCTATTGATTTCAAAGAATAATTTGTGTTTAAAAAATACTAATGACTCAACCAAGATAGTATTAATCAATATTAGACTAGAGTTGAGTACATAATTGTAATAATGAGCAATAGTAGATAATTTAAATAAACCTATAAGATAAAAAAACACAATACCTTTAAAAGATCTTAGATGACTTAATGTGATGTTTTTAAACACTAAAAAAACATATATGGCTGGTATTCAGAGAGATACTAATAACTCAAAATTTATCTGATGGCTAGTTTAAAATGAAAACAACAAATTCTAGACTTAATCAATAAATAAAGTTGGTTGAACAGTTGTATTTGTAAGAGTTATCAAAAATAATTTTTAATCAAATAATATTAATTATCATTAATAAAATAATATGGTAACTTTTAATAATTAAAATTAATATATTTAAAGTTGTTCAGTTATATTGTAAATTTAGACTTATTAGTTTTTTTCTAGAACAATAGCTGCATGATCATATTACTATTCCAAGATGTAGTGTTATCATCAAAAGCCGGAAAAAAAAAATTTGTGGATTAATAAATTTTTCACAAAAACTCTTTATACTTAAAGCAAGAAGAATTTCTATGAATAATTTAAAAGTCTTTATCAAAAAGCAAATGTTAGCCATCAAGACTGACAAAATATCTAAATAAACAAAAACAACATTGAACCATTCAAGATTACAACAATAAATGTAAAAGAAAAAAAATGCTTAAAGTATGTATGATTCAATTTCCAAAAATTACTTTTCTTGAATACCATGAGATTTCAGTGAACATTCCCCCCGTAAATTATAAAAAATTGATAGAAATTGAAATTGAGAAATCAAGGTCTGAAAAATAATCAATAGCTTTTGATGATACGAAAACAAAGCAGTGTGTAAAAATCAAAACATAACAAACAATCCATATATGTTTTAAAATTGTGAAGTAAAATGTTTTACATAACCATCATTATAATAAATTTATTATATAACCTAATACAATTACGAAAGTATACTTCCCAGGCTGAGAATTAAGACACTAATGCATTAATAACAAACTGCGGTTTGATGCAGTTGTGTGTCACGAACTATTATCACTCTTATAAGCGGAAAATATCAACTGATCTTATAAATTATCTGTGAAGCAAATAATATATACCTGCTACCATTTAAAAATGGAATGAATGCAGTTTATAATGAAAACACTAAAACATCAACCATAAAATCAGAAAAAAAAATTTAGTTACAGTTCAATATAACTTACCTGAAGAATATATGTAAAAATTAATTCAGTTACAATGAAAAAATAATAATTGCAAAACAAAAACAAATTGCTTAGCTCAACAATAACATATGGAGATATAACAATTTTAGTTATTTCCCCTTATCTAAAACTTTACTTATAAAAACTATTTATAACTATACAAAATAGGAAGAATACTCATGAGGCATAACACCTCTCCTTGGATAGAAAACGTGATCAACTGAAAAATGGAGCAGATTGGTCACATTAGATGTGTAAATATCGGCAAACCTAAAGAGCCTCCTAGAGAAATAGGTGGGGTTGTGGTACGTCCGGAAAACAGAACCAAACTGAGGATTGAACACATTCTTCGTCTCTTGCCTAGAAAATATTTAATTCAGACATTAGCATGCATTAATGCATTAAAAATGTTTTGTTTCACAAGCATAAAATAAATATCATTTATTATAAACATTTGTTCCATAAAACAGAAAAGCAGACAGAAATAATAATGTATACACAATATGTAACTTAAGTATCAATAAAATAAATAATTAATATATAATACAAACAAGCAAAAACAGTGAAAAAATTGATTCAATAAAATAATATCACTTTGATTATATTGTCATTATACAGATTGTAACAATGACCTCCAATGTTAGATATTGAAAACTTGGAAAATCCAATTTTTAGACCTAAAAATAACAAGCAAGGCGTGATTTATCTGGATGTTTATTTTTCTCTAGTTAATATTATAAATAGCCTAATACGGAGAAAAAACACTGACAAATGTTTCCTAATTTTTATAAATAAGGGAATAAATAAATATATTTTAAGTTGTTTTTTTAATTTGTTGCTAATTAACTCTGGTGGGACTCAAAATAAATATTTGATTTTTGCACATTTTGTAGATTAATGTGATAGCAAAATAGTAGACAAATTTCAACATTGATATTTGTTACAGTTGATCTGATCACTGTTACCTAATTCATGTGTGATAAAATTATTATGGTGAAGAGAACAGATTTGTCCTAGGTAGGGAGATCAAATGGTTAGAGCGTTGCCAAGGTGAGGCGGAGATCCGGGTTCGAATCCCGGCTGGGGGCAAATCTTTTCTCTTCAAAATAAAAATATTTAAATACTATTATGAAAGATGAAAGTTAAGGTGCTGAATTAACTGCAAATAAAAAAATTACAGAACTAAATATTTGTACTATCTTGATCACCTTTGATATTAGGAAGCTACACATCTTGAAGGTAGGTTAATTGAAAAAAATTATTTTAAACTTGTCAAGTTATGTAATTTTTTGAAGTTTTGCATATAACTAAGTTGTTACCATTGTACAGGTATATCGATTGAGTGATGTTAAAAAACGTATTGTCATTAATTTGGAATGAATATGAGTACAATAAAGTCTTGAAACAAGATTGTTTAACAAGTATTGATGAATACCAAAAACTGAAGGAAAAACACTTATTTTATTAACTGTCAAGAAAAATAGATACAATTATATAAATATAATTGATCATTTTTCTAATTTATGTATTAAATTCTTGATTTAAGAAGTATTGATAAGAAGCATTAACCCTTACCTTATACGATCCCGCTCGGCCATCCAAGCTGCAAGAGTTTCTTTGGCTCCAATCTCATTCACATCCTGGCATTCCTCAATAAGCTGTGTTAGCATTTGGAGCCAATTACAATTCTTCTTGAAGAGTTCTTTATTCAGTGTAGCTATTTCATGCTGGGGATAAAAACGAATTATTTAAAAATAAAAAGAAATATTTTAAAAATCTGAATAAATTAATAAACCTATTTTAAATAAGTATTCATAGATGAATGGTATTCGTTATTAATCCCATGAAGTTGATTTACATTTCATAAATTCTTTTAAGTAATTTCAACAAGGAGGAAGCATAACAGTAAAGTTATTAATATTATCAAATGGTCCATTTTGAACAATGAATATGGATTTAAAAAAGATGGTAAAGAAAGAAATTAATTCACATCTAATTAAATACATAGACGTGTAAATCCAAAAAAATAAATAAATGAAGTCCTTAAATATTGAGCTTAATATTACAATATAATTATTACTTTAGAACAATGATGTTTACCGTAAGCTCCTGAATTATAGCACCCGTTCTCCAGCCGTGTTCTAGAGTTACATCCGCGAGATCACTGTAAGGATGGTCTCCAAAGTACAATACCTCACCTCCCCTCCACCCAGTTAAATCCTGTAATTGGTTAACTGTCCCCTAATGGGAAAAAACCAATTAACTTTGTATAATAAATGAATTATAACGAAGTTTGTAAATGTTTTAAGAAAACTATATTAAAGTAAAAGTAAAACTTTTATTTTATAAAACTTTATTTTATAAAGTTTACATAAAACTTTTTATTTTATTTACAATAAATTGAAAGCATTTTGCAGATTTAACTGATTTATAGGTGATATTTCTATTTCTAACAAACTATATTGTGAAAAATTTCATTAACAATTAATAAAAAATAAAATAAAATAAATCATAATAATATATTAAAGAATAGTTAATATCACAAAATGTTATTACTGTATTACAGACTTTAATGCTTACACAATAATTTGTGTATTATAATATTACAAATATACACCAGCTGATAACAAGTATAGCACATACCTCATAATAAATATAGCCCTTTTGAAGCTTCGTAACTTTATCCCACAAATGAGTATCAAGCTCTCTATCGTAAATTCTTACCGGTCTACTCTCATCAGTAAAAAAGCTTGGTTTTCTAGCATGTACAATAATTACATCGAAAAAGGTTTCCCAGTCCTCTCCTACCATCAGCTGCATTCCTCGATTACTACAAACAGAAAATATTGTTTATATATTATTTTTCGAAGGGAACATAAGCAAAGATGTCGTATAATAACGTTTAATAAAAAAAACATACACACACATCACACGATAGGGTTCAGTGGATGGTTAGAGCTGTATTGTTTCTAAGCCAACGCTTCAGTAATATGGTGATTTGATTGAGATTACCCACAAGCCCTAAGTTTTTCCCAAATTAAGAATACCTACTTCAAAGATGCTGAATGGGCCCATTAACAATTTATTTGCTACAGCCAGTCTCATATATTATCAACCTATAATATAATAGATCCCTAGCCTACCCTGTTCCACAAAATAGGATAAAAAAATAAGTTAATTTCATTTTATAAATGTAAAATATATCCTTTTAAGTATGTAAGATACTAGAACGGCAGTAAATGACTTAATTTATAAGTGTTATCTCTGTTCCTGTTATTTATAAACACAGCCGAAAAATTTAATTAATTATTCAGACATTCGCAAAGTTTATTTTAAAAGTTATTATCTATTTTTCATGAATTCTCTAAAGATGGTATTGGTCAACAACTGATATTTATACCACTAAGAACTATTTTTATATTTTGTACCAACCAATGGTTAAGAATAAAAATAATGATTGCTATAAGATATTGTTAAAACCATTCCTTTTTAAAGCACCATGACGAAGCAAAAAAGTTCTTAAGAACAAAGGACTAACTGTAAATAAAATGAATTCTAGAATTATACAAATATAGGTTTAATCACTTAATAATTATATCTGACCCCATTATATGTGTACATAAACTAAACTAAAACATGAATAATTAAATTAAACTTACTTACACAAACTGATAAGGACTGTTAGTAACAAGAAATAATTTTTTGCCAGCTTGGACAAGTTTCTTAAACCATTCCCTTAGGCCTGGATTCGTATCTAAGTATTCTGATATACCGGTTAACAGATGTTTGTGCATTACAGGGTGACTAGAACCAACAGAGGTCTGGAGAAAAACATTATCCACAATAAATAAATATGGAATTAAAATTAAAAAATGGCAAAAATAATAATATGATATCAACCTTCACATCTTGAAATAATATTTGCGGATTGTAATCGATACTATTCCTTTCGAAATATTCAGCTACATTGCATAAAAGGCACATTTCAGGAACGGAAAACAAGTCTGCCAGCTGGATCATTTTTGTTGTAAGATACTGAAAGAACAAGTTTCTTTTTATTTAAGTAAAAAAAAAAAAATTCAAATAAAATTAATTGTTTAATTGTTAAAAAAGTATTTTTGAATAGCTTTCAATAAAAAACATTAAATAATGACATCTGCAAATTTTACATTTATAAAAACCTATTTTTAGCTTCACAAACTTGTATATTATGTAGACACAAAAATTAATAGATGTATTGAATAAAATTTATGATCAAACTAACTTTAGTAATTGATTTTTTAAATTATATAATTAATAAGTATTGTAATGATCATATTTATGAAGAATATCTGAAGATAGATTTTAATATTTATAGATAACAAGGTTGAACCAAAGTACTGAATTTTGGCCAGCCTATTATATGTATATAAAAATGTCAAATATTAAAAAAATAATAATCGTAAGCAGCTCCAGAAGAGAAAAAGTGCAGAATGAAATATAGTAAATTACAAAAAGCAAAAGTTGTATATATCGATAATAAAATTTATGGAAGAAAATTTCATCCAAAATCGAACAAAAATATTTCAAATGTTATTCAATATTTCAAAATTTTAGAATAATTATTAGTAGAAATAATACAAAAAAGTGAAGTAAAAAAACGGAAATATATTCATACTTCATGAATATATTTCTTTGGCCAATAGCAAGAAAATATGGCACAGATAATTAGTGTTTCAAATTTCAACCGAAGCCATTAAAACTAAAAATAATTAACTATTTACAGTTGAATAAACAAATTAATATTTGTATTTACAGTAAATAAAATATATTAACAAATATAAGTGGTAAAAGAAAAAATCAAATTATAAAAAGAATATTGAGGAATATTAACTTAAATAGGCGACCTGTGGTCTAGTGGTTAGCATAACAGCCTACTAAACCCAAGAACGCAGGTTCGTATCCTGGCAGGTGACCTCGGGATTTTTTGAAGGGAGTAAAAAATCCTTGGTTATGCCGCCCTTCGGAAGGGACTTAAACGGGGTCCCAAGCCTGTACAATGTCAGGTACTCGTTAAAAATCCCTATCTTAATTAAACCTGGATAGTCAAAATTTAGAGCTCCCACTGTAGCATCATCCGATTAGCCATAGCAGCATAAAGTGACGTTAAATGAACAAACATATGTATATATATATGGCATGAAGAACAGTACCCAACGGTACCTCTCCCTTCGCTTGATTCAATTTCCTATCATAACAAATCCCTCATCCACGTTCTTTTGAGTCTCATCCTAGTTTTCTAAGGCATGAGAGTCGTGGCCATTTGTTGTATCACTGGGTTTGGGTGCCCTTGTAGGTTTTCTTGAAATAGTACGTTCGTATGTATTTGTATTTTTAAGTCCGTGTTCAAAGCTATGTAAATGGTGTACAATGGTGCTTAAGTAATAAGTCTAAGTTCTTTTGAGTGAAAAGTTTGCAGTAGTTTTCTGTGAGTCTGTTTGCGATACCGAAAAATTTGTAATGCATATGTCCAAACTAGGTTTAGTAAGTCGATGTGTTTAATTTCTGTCTTAAATCTAATTTGGAGTTTTTCCTTAATAGCGAATAGATTAAATTAACTTTATGGTTTAGTGATTGGGGTTTCATCATAACGTGAGGACCCCATCTCCTATCAAACGTAAGCCCAAGGTATTGTACTTTATCTGTTGGCGGGATGGGTGAATTATTAAGGTAAATGGGAGGGCATGTTTCACATATAAGAGTAAAAGTGATGTGTTGTGACTTTTGTAAGTAATGGATGTTGAAGACTCAATCTAATTAAATGTAAACATATATTTTTTTTATTCACTTGTATACAAACATTACATTTCAGAGAAAAAAACCTTGTACTTTGATAAATAAACAGTAAAACGAAGACATAAAATATAATAATGTACATACATTTAACTATTAACAAAAATATATAATATTTCATAAGTAATATCTGTAGCAATCTATAATGAAAAATATAAAAATTAAGTAAGTCATTCAGGTATGTAATCAAAGCTATCAATCCCACAAGGCATAACTATGCTTGCTAAGCTCATCTAAACATGAATAGTGCATTTTTAGTAAAGCTGATAGACAAAATGTATGTCTACTTTTAAAGCAATAACCAAAGGCCAACATAAAGAGGAATTTATCATGCTCTAATCATCATAAGTGTTCATCAGGACTTAAGGAGATAGGGATACCTTACCAATCAATTATAGAGTAATTTTGTTATGTTTGTTCATAAAGATCCTAATTTTCACTTCATACGACTGAATACAAGATGGTGTATTCAGCAAATAATTATTTACTTACATTTATACTACAGGATTCAAAACTATTATTACTGTACGGTTCAAATCTGTCATGCAATATTCATCAATCTAGATACTGTTTTATTTTATAATTGCATTTTTTATTCATCTATCTAGTTTACTTCTAATTTCTGACAGTAAATACATATATTGCTAAACTGTTCTATGGATCATACTTTTGAATTTTATTTTTATTTATTAATTTTGCTTGGATCAACATTTATTGTACATATATAGACACATCTGGTAACAAGTTATAAAGACATCACATCAACTATCATTTCATAATAATTTATTTTCAATTCATAATTGAAAAAAAAGTTAAACTCTGGGTTTCAACTCTTGTTCATTAAAGAATAAATAAATTACATATAAAAATTATAGCTCATGGAATTATGTCAAAATATAGTCAGTAAAAATCATTCAATAAGTAGATTGAAATAATAGATCTAATTGATATATTTTTTCAAAAACACATGACAGGAGGCACCATTTATCTTATTTAAACAAGAAGCTGTTTTTCTTGTTGAGAGTGAACTGCCAAATGACCATTATTCTGTTCCTAACATTTACGAAAAGAGCCAATAGACCAATTATACACTGAATAAACTTTATGTATATATAATGATGTCTTATTATTATTAAGAACTCTATCTCAAAATAAATTAGTATGGCGATATTAATGTTAACGTTCCAATATTATTTTTGTGATGACAACAGCTTTGGTCAGCCTTAAAATGGTCATGAACGATCTATCAGGATTTATTTTAAATCTGCTAACATTTATTATTTATTATTAGTTACACTCTTAATAGTTTTTATGATTAATTGATAGTTTTAACAATGTGATTTTTGATAGATAAAAAAAAATTGAGTTATCAAGAAGTATTTAGATATTTATAGGGCACCTGATGTCGAGATAACCGACAAGATGATGGATAAAAAAAATTGATGGATAAAAAAAATTGATAGATAAAAAAAAATTGAGTTATCAAGAAGTATTTAGATATTTATAGGGCACCTGATGTCGAGATAACCGACAAGATGATGGATATACTAATGAAAGCATTTAAACTATACTGGTCGGAAAGATCCAATATTTAAAAATGAAATGACTATATTATCTGTATTTAAACAACTAAAGCTAACTAACATGCAAGCAGAAATAAATAAAATACATCTAATAGAAAGGTAAAAGAAGAAAAAGGTGATTTTCAAAGTGAGGGAAAATAAAATATCATAATTACCCATCAACAACATGATCTTCAATTAGAAAAATGAAAATCACCTTTAAGCTTAACAAACCTTTAAGTACCATGGTCAGGCAAAACCTGCAAATAATGTAACACTGCATTAGTCAAAACTATTTGACCTCATAAATATTGATAATATCATAATATAATCATTAAGGGTTCTCAGGAATTATTGATAGTCTTGGTACACCATGGAATCTGCCGTGATTGTTTTATAAGTGTTAAATAAGAAAAAAAAAATTATGGATTACTTATGTTTGTAAACTGACTTTTTTCAAAGCACATCCCATTTCGATTTATCATTTACATTAAAACTACAATTAATATAAATTTGATTGTTTTTCATTAAGCTCTCAAATTCTTATCTAAAATTTGGAAAATTACTTACTATTTTATATATATATACTTAAAAAAGTGATAGTATTACTTCAAATAAATAATTAGCATCTAAAAAAAATATTCTAAAAGTAAATCCAACAATATTCAACTATCAGAATATTTAAATAAATGTTGGGCATGAATTGGATTTTAGTAAAAAAAAAAGAAATCTACATTAAAATAACAACAGTGATTGATAGAACAAAACAATACCTTTCAAACAATAAATAAAAATGACCTAAGTTAGTGTATGATTAAATGAATTAAATACGACAGGACAAAAAAAAAATGACTACATGCAGCTCACAAACTCAGAAAAACAAAACTAAATTTTAACGAAATAATTAGAATGTAGTACAAATAATTAGAAAATATTACACTACCCTAAGCACGCTCCGTTCCATAGATTTTTACCTTGGTCTATATGAAGCAACCAGGCAGCCAAAGTGCGCAAACAATCCAATAAAGAAACAAAACTGATGTAATTTTAATAAATAGAAAAATTATACAAATATAAATGAAAATAAATTATATAAAACTAAACTTAAAAATATAAATCAAAGCTTATGAATCAAAATAAATCAACATCATAATTATTTTTTAAGAATGAAAAATAATAACATTAAAAGGTAAATCATAAATCACTACCAAGTTATGCAAAATTTAAACTAGAAAAAGAGGTTATGTTTAGTTGAATACTAGAAATAAGCTTTGGGACATTTTAATTAAAAGAAGTAATATTCCATTACATAACTTATTTGAGAAAATTCAAGTAATAAAAACAATTTTTAATAGCTCTTTTAAGCAATAAACTTTTTTTTCTCTCGCTGATGGTTGCTTAAACCAGAGAGAAGTAGCAAATAATATTATTTATTTTTAATTGTGCATGTCTTTATTAACCGAAGTCTCTAACCAAGCTTCTCGTATTTATACTTCTTGCCAACTTTACTACCACATCTAAAAATTAGCCTTATCGAAACTGGAATAAGAAACATACATGGCAAATTAGGTGAAAAATGAATTTACTGAAAGAAAATAAGAAATAATAGTAGACTATTTTCTTGTAATAGCTATTAGTTTTGTTACACTTACAACAGCTTCAGAAGTTTAGTAAGTTTATTAAAGAAGATAAATATAATTAATGAGATAAAATGAATGAATGAATCAATTAAGAAATAGCATCTTTAGCAGCAGCTTTGTCTGATAATAGCATCTAGCAATGCTGCCTAGCACAAAACCAACACTCCTTATAGTCATTGGTTCTAGACCAAGAAATTTAAATGAGTACAGACTTAGTACTCCAACACTAGAGAACCTACAGGCTGATAGAACTACTAATTTTAAATATAGAAAATGAATCCTCAAATGTTAGAACCAAGAAAGAATCCAAGTGGAAACAGTTTCAAAATTTAACTTAGATGAAATTTAAATTGTAATATATTTTAATTTTGTAAATTTGGGCACAATCTAGGTACATCAGAAATTCTAAAAAGTTATATCAATCGGTCTCATTTTATTTTTAAAATTGAAAATAATTGTATGCCTTTTATTGTATAACGTTTTAGTAATAAATTTTGTTAGTACTCTTGTATTTTTTCTACTCATTATTTTAATAAAATATTTGTTAAAATACTAGAAAATCATAAATTAATGATTGTAGAAATTAAAGTAAAACTGTCCGTTAAAATAAATTAAAGGCAATGATAGATCAATTAAGTTCAAGTGAAACAAAGATGAGGCAGAGCCTTCTAAATATATAGGGCTTCCAATGAACATTTAAGGTTTCCCATTGCAAACACTGATTGCTCCACAAACGGCTAGACAATTATCTCCGACTAATCTCACTTAAGAAATTGCTGCCAATAAAAAAGGTAAACAATGAGCATAAGGTCATAATGTTATGGAAGAAGGAAGTAGTAAGCTTTCAGATCTGTAATCCGATGACCGTGGTCATCATGGGGTCAAAAAGTGTTATATAAATAAATAATTAATACATACACATTAGTTAGATTACATCCAATTATCTAATATAATCCAGTCATGAAAAGAGGGGAAAAACCTTATATTGAAGATGATTTAAAGTACTAAAATGTACATATATTTAATCTAATCTCAAATTAATTTAGTCTGGAAAATTGTTTCATAACTGAGGTATGGAAAACTACGTTTAAGGAGTAACTTAAATCTCCAACCAATATGACTGATCACCACTGAGATTATTTAAAATTCTGAAAATCCTTTTACAAAATAAAACATTAAAGTATAAAATGAATTTTTTTAAGTGATAGGTACCAATATTAAATTTCATTAAAAATATTATGTAGATAAAATAAAATAAAAAAGAGAAATACACATAAGATCTTTCAGACAGCATATTAAGCTCATTAACAGATAATTAATGCAGCACATTTAGCTGAAGACATAATTCAATTATAAGCAATTCATACTGCATTCATTTCAATCCGGAATTCACCCAAAATTGTAGCAATCCAATTAAATCGTGCATAGCAATAGAAATGAAATAAATTATTCCTCACAGTGAAACTTTCTTGTACAATATTAATATGAAATTGAATAAATTTAGTTTCTTAAATATAAAGAATTTGCACAACCCACCTACCTGCGAATTCTTTCCTGGACTCTCGACATAAGCGATAGGAACTGTCTTGTTCTTATACAACCTCAAGACTTCTTCATCCGACACTCGGGAAAGGCCTCGAAATACAGTTCCTAACTGAATTTGTAAGAAGGAATCCAACTTCATTAGAAGTCCTTTTTCGATATCGTAATGTAACCCTCGGATAGCAAAGAGGGGTAAGTATGGCATTTTAGCAATGCCAATGGGATACTACAATGAAAAGATAGTTTAATAAATTTAAATCAACCTATAAAACATTCATAAATGGAGTATCTATTTAAATAATAAAATTAAAGTACTATAGGCATGAATAAGTGTTTTATAATATAAATAATTAACAAGTAAATAAATATTTTTTTAAAATTGGCAGAATTCTAATTCTGAAATACCTTGAATTTTGTAATCAGGGATTCCATTCCTAGGTTATAGAGCAAGAGATCCATAGATGGTTTATAAACTGCAAGTGTGTAATCATAATCAAATCCGTAAACTTTGACTTCTTTCAAATCCAATTCATTACAGGCAAATACACCTTTCGGATTCACATCAAATGGCAATTTCTTGGCTATAACAGGAGAGAATATATAAAAAATTGATTAAAAAGAAATATAATTTAAACTTTTCTAGCATTTAAAGGGATACCATCAGAATTGAATAAATTTTCAGACTAAAATGAACTCACATTCACATTTTTGTTTTGTCCTGAGATATGCTTCATTGAGTGATATATCTTCAGTTTTTAGAACGGTATAAAACGCTTTTCTAGCATAATTGTAAGAAGAATTATTTTCTAAAAGCGATGGAAAGCACCTCAAAACCCGACTAAATTCCCTCTTCATAGTTGACAAACTCACTGAAGCAGTACGACTCATCCAATAACCTTCCCCGATGATGAGTGGGGGGCCTTGAGGGCTATTTTCTTACTGCGTTCAAATCAAAAATTTATTTTATACATCCATTAATCTTGCCTTTAAATTATTTTCATCATTTTTTAATGAACTATTTTTATGGTCGGATGACGCGAGAGTATTCACTTAAAAAGGATTTTTAAAAAAATTGGCATTTATGAGTTTGAATCGTAATTACACAAATAAATTAAATAATACAAATCAAATAAATATCATTAAAAGCTAAATTGTTAACATAATAAAATATGAATCTTTTCGAATATATTAATATCTAAAGTGTAGTTACGATAGTGATAAAACTTCGATAACACTACTGTGATATATTTTGAGTTGAAAAAAAACTCTTTTTTTTTAGCTTTACAAGCAAAAAATTATTAAATATAATTTTTATTACCTTATTTGAATGTTAATAATGAGACAGTAATAATTTACAAATAGGTTGAATATTAGTTCAAAGTTTATCAATCAAAAAATAATTTAAACATCAGATGGCTTTCAAAATGTTGTCATATTTTATCCAAAATGAGTTTCTTGTACCTAAAGAGGCGGAATCGTGATCTTTGGCAAACTTCAATTCTCGTCCTCTCGCCTGTCATTCTCGCCTGACTTAGCCACTCAGCACAACGATAATAACGCGAATCTGCTTTCTTAAGTACAAGAAACCTATTTTGGACAAAATTCGACTTAACAACTTTTTCGCCGGGGATGTAGATATAAAATCTGAAAATTTGGTAAATATATACCATTACTTCGAAGTATACTGAATTTAAAAGATCGGGCATTCATAATGTAATTACAGAAAACTATAAACCACCCTCCAATTGTTATAAAAAATATCTGATATTAAAAAAAAAAATCAATATTTTAAAATATGAATGTTTAATATTGATTCATATTTTAGCAATCTGGTTTAGCGGAAAACAGGGCACGGCAAACGAGGTGTGTATGTCGTTTTAAATCCTTGGAGAAACCGGCCTAAATCTCGTGTTCACTCCGTGTAAAAAAAAAAAAAAAATGAAGTATTGGACCGAATTACTTTGTTATTTATTTAATTTTAATTCTTGGACACTCGCCCAAGTAATAATATTTCTGCAATACTCCGCGTCCATCATAAACTAAATTAATATGAAAGAACTATCGCATTATATTAATTTGCAAAATATAAAATATTGATGCTGTCACCAATACAAATTTTAGGATCTTTTTAAAGTTGTAAAATATTTTTATGGAGTGATACAGTTGCAGAATACTGTATTATCTGTTCACCTTACCACAAGTTCTTTCGGATGAAATTCTTGTTCACTGTTTTTTATATAATTATATAAATCATATTAGTTAAAATTACTGCTTTAACTTGATATTATATCAAGCAGAAAACTTTAAATCACAATTAAGGCCCAATCTCCACATGATAAAAAATAAAATTAAGAAATCCAGCGCGGAAGACCCGTTGCATACTTGCTACGATTTTCTAAATTTTCTAAAACTATATTAGAAACTTCAAATGCTTTTTTTTTTTTTTAAGTAAGAGCTAGATCATGGACCATCTTCTCAAGATCTCGATCGGACTGAGGTCCAGTGGTGAGGATGACAGTTATGTTTTCCGAATAACAATAACATAAGGCTTAGCGAACCCGAAGACTCGATGCCGGTACCACCCACCCTGCATACAAAAATCCTCCCACCTACGCCTCAGCCTACCTCTTAGGCGTTTCCCAGTTGGAATAGCGCTCATTAACGTTTTAGGAATTCGTTCGTTACTTTACAGGGACATCTTAATCTTCGCGACGCTATCACTTAAATAATATTAACAGGGTGCATGGTTTGCAATTCTGCGTTGTGTAATCTCCTAATTTCTCCAGTGGTCTAAACCTTTTGTGGACCAAATATTCTGCGCATTACCTTATTTTCGAATAGCTTGAGACGTTGTTCGACCCTCAGCCTTAGCGGCCACGTTTCACATCGTTAGGATGATGGTTATCTAAATTCTGACTTTTAAATTTTGGGACAAAAGACGCGAGGTTAGTAATGTCAAGACCGAATAAAAACAGGCATTCCCTGCCTTTGATTGCGCATTTATTTCCTCTTGAATTTGTTTTTTTTGTGTATAGTGCTTATTGCCTATGTTTTCCGAAACAGTGAGGAATTCAGGAGAAGGGGTAATTGGGAAAAAGAGAGAAAGGGGAAGTGGGAAATGAGGAAATCCACCTCCCAACACAACCAATGAAAAACGATAAAACAAGTCTAATTTAAAATATATCTAATTTAATATAGTTATATTTTTATTAACTTGGATAAAATAAGTATGTTAAACTTTAATCGTCTGATTGCATTTTAAACCTGACGAAAATTCAAAAGTAATTAATGTGAGATAGAAGTTTAGTATCTGGGATCGTATAAATGTTACCGTAACCAAGCTTAAAATAGTTTTCATTAGATTATTAATTACCAATAATAATAATTATTATAATTAAATTACTTGTACAGCAAAGCACTATTGACAAACAGTAAAAGAAATTATTCAAATCAACACAATCACATTTCATCCTTCCTCCATTCCCTTATAAATATGCATTGTGAATTAAAAGTAGTTGAAGTCTCAAAGGAAGAAATTTTCCAGCTAAAAAATGTATGCCGCTGTTAAATATTTGTTCCATTTTATACACAACACTATAATTTTAAAACAATTAAGGGTCATTTAATAATATTTATCAAAAATGTTCAGCAGAAATGCTAGGAACTTTTGTAAAGTTAAACACAAACAATACACGCAGGCAGGCATTAACAATAAAATGTGAAATTTTAAAACATATATAAACTAAATGCGTTTAATAATACTTTATTGAGTTATTCCAGCAGAAATCCTATGAGATTTTATAAATTTAAATCAATTATTGATATAATATTAATAACAAAATAACTTGAATCAACACATAAGTAGTTGAATGAGAATTTAGGTAATTGAACTAATTTCAGATTGCAATGCATGCTAAAAAATCGGTAAAAAAAATTTGTTAAATAATTAAATTATTTCTAAAAATTATTGCAAAGGAGTTGAATATAGCTTCTTCCCTTATAAATAGAATATTGTGTAATCGCTATTCGAGGAAGAATTTATTCCTGTTGGCTTCTAATTTGTAAGAGGATTTAAATTGCTAAAATTATACAAGTCCATTGGTTAGACTCACACGTCTTGTATTATACAGTATAGAAAATAATAAAAAAATTAGTAATTAAAAAATAAAGATTTAAATGGTGCACATCAAGAATGTGCTTGACTAATGATAACTTTAAATAAAAATTAAATTTACTTTTTAAATTTATACTGAATAAAATATTTATTCTGATGCAATGCCTCTTAAGAATGATCTAATTATAAAAATACATTTCTGATAAAATAGCAAATATGTTACAATAAAAAAAAATCACAATAAGATGAAAGAAAAGCTTGTTAAATTACTAACAAAGAGAAACACAGAATTTTAAATAAACACTAATAGAACTTAATTACTAACATAAATCTTTACATTTCATTAAGGAAATTGCAATTCTATAGCTGTGCATTGTCAAAATAAGAAAAAAAATGTCTGTATATCTAAAATACTACAACAAATAATTAACTAAGTTATTATTCTTTATATTAGTTATTATTATTAATATTTTAAAAATATTAACTTGTTTAATATTATCATTAAAAAATTATCATTATCAAAAGATAAATAATTTTTTTTTTCTAAAATATATAATTTTTAAATTTTATGTTTACTTATACATATAATTTTCAAAACTTGGAATTAAAGAATGTAATAGGACTTCTAGCCTAAACACAAAAGAAGAAAATTCTGATTTATTTATATCAAAACTAGGTAAAGGGAAAAAAATGGTTATCTTCTTTTAACTTATTGAAAAGATTTTTTTTCATTCACAGAAAGACACCATAACCTTCACTTCACCTATATTGGAGAGGTTTAATATTAAGCATATTTTAAAAATTAATTCTGGAATTTAACATTTCATACATATATAAAAAATATGATTATTTACAACTCAATGAAAGAAAGAATTACAATAACCAAACGAAAATAATAACTGAAATTAAATATTTTTATTATTTATTTCAAATGTCTTTATAATGCTCCATTGTTAGGTCAAGATCCCTATTAGGCCGCAATTGTGATACCACATATTTCAGTTTATCTTTTAGATTCTCGTTTATTAATATTTCTTCATCCAGTTTGCTTTGCATTTTATGGCAATGGTTTTGTACTAATGCAGTACGATAGGATAGTTTGTCCATACAAAATACACTGTCAAACTCCTGAAAATGTTCTTATTTTTTAACTTAATGAAATGTATAAATTTAATAATCTTATACCAATAGTTTATTTAGTTCACCTACTAAATAATTCGGTTTAACAAACTTTTATCTGCCAGACCAAGTAAAGCTTATAGTCTGTCATTGTTAATAGTAAAAGAATGATATACCCAAGAGTGGATAAACTGCTAATAAAAAGATAAACTGCCGAAAATCCATAATAAAAGGCAATCACATTTTCTAATGAAGTATATGTTAGGTATACATCGCAAATTGCGAGAACACGGGGATATGGGATCTGTTAAGAGAAGGGATTTGTCTGTCCGTGGTACGTGCCAGGATTGCTCAAGTGGCAGAGTGACACGACAGATGCGTGAAAGACCCGGGTTCGCATCCTGGTCCTGAACAAATCTTTTCTCTTCAAAATAAAAATATTTAAAAATTATAATAATTATAAAATAAAATAAATTATAAATAATATAATTACATAAGTCAACAAGATCCAAATTAAAGTAGTGTTCAATGAACATTCTTCCCCTTGTATACATCACAAATTGCGAGAACACGGGGATATGGGATCGGTCAAGAGGAGGGATTTGTCTGGCCGAGGTACGCGCCAGGATAGCTCAAGTGGCATAGTACCACAACGGATGTGTGGGAGACCCGGGTTCGAATCCCGGTCCTTGACAAATCTTTTCTCTTCAAAATAAATTTTTTTTTTCTTTCTATATTTCAATAAATCCTCTTCCTAAACTGATGGGAAAAAATAAAGCTGGGTTTTTTCCAATGCTACTACAGTGATTTATCTTATTATAATAAATGATTAAATTTTTCAAGATATAATAAAGGTCACCTTGCAAACCATGGTCTGGAAATGATACATTTCCAGTTTGGCATCTAATTCAAAACAAAGTTCACTATATTGTATGTAACATAATATTACAATAATAAAGATATGATAAATATAATCAACTTAAGGGGAATAAAAACTTTAAGGGAACAAAAAATTTAAGGGAAATAAAAACAGACAAAAATTATAATTACCTCTACCATGATAGGTTTATATAATTCTACATATTCGGTGGGGAAGATTTTTTCTTCTTCAGTTTCATATTTAAAACACATCTTCTTTACATTTAATATTTTTTCCACTTTTTCTTTTAATTTTTCAAGTTCCTATTTAAAGAAGTATTAATTTTCAAAATATCATTTATGAGACGCCCATAATATCTTCGAAAATCAGGAAAAATTTTATTTATATCAAAAGCTTTTAAAATAGTAATAAAACTATTGAAGAAAAACCAATAACTTTAAATTAAGTATGATTTATTTTTATCTGTGTCAAGATAACCTTCAGTTTAATCTCTTTTTCCTCTAAGAAAATTGGAATATAGCTTCAAATACTAGTGAGAGAAATATAAGAGTGAGAGAAAACTTTGGCAAATTAATCGAACATTAATAGTGTTACAAAATTAAAATACAATAAACAATAGAAATACTTTACGTATGTTAAACATGTTTTAATTGAACGTTTATTCATCAATTTTTATAGTAAAAATTAAAATTTAATATTTATTTTATCAACAATCTTAAATTTTACCTATATTCTATAATAGATGGAATAAACACAAGACATTAGGAATAAAACGATGGCTGATATATGACCAACTATGATATATGAAATCAAAATAAACCATAGGGGATTGAATAAATAGTTTAAAAGGATATAGACTTTAATTATATATGTCCAGAATAGCAGATACCTAAAGAATAACAAAAATATATAAAATATAGCATAATCAGGGATACAATTTTTATTTAGTAAAAACAATTAGAGAAAAACAAAAAATTGGAAAAACATTGTTTTAGTTAGTTTCTTCAACAATTTTCAGATCATAGACAACAAAATAAATGTTTATCTTCAAACTATATTTGATACTTCATTGCTACTCTTAATATAATTTTACAAACACTACATTTCTTCTTCCAAATAACTCAATCATAATAATCTTCTCAAAAGACAGAATTTTTTATAAAATTTACAATTAAAATGAAAATTACAGTTTATGAAAAGAAAATCCTCAACCGTCCTAATTGTAATTATCAAGTGTAAGATTAGTTATAACATTTTGTTTTAAAGTGTGTTTTTCATGAATTGTGTGTTTAGTGAAGTATACAAACAATATGTTATAAGATTTTTTGAGATCATTTAGCTGTTCAGTAGATATGTTAATAAAGGTGGCAAACTAACCTTGATTGTATCCAGACTGACACTGCTCAGATGAGTAATATTATTTTCATCAAACTTCATATTCTCTTGAAATTTATGAAATAGGTGAGCATAACCGTTGGTGTATTCACTTCGTTCCAAAGCCAATTCTTTATTCTTTTCATACCAAAAACCTTTCTCTCCACAATTACTGGCATTGTTTAAGACCTTTAAGAATATACAATTTCGTAAAAAAAGATTAAAACGAATGCTGCATACAAATTTAATAAAGCCCAAAAGATTATCTATCAAACATTTTAATTACAATACCTACTTGAACCTCGTCCAATAATTTTCTCTGCTTTTCTATCTCTTTTCTGTCCTCTCGGTCTTTGAGCTTCAGAAAAATGACCAGTCTTTTAGCAAGTTTCCAATCTCTTCTGAACCTTCCAAACACAGTTCTGAATTGGACCCAAAGATTAAAAGCTTTTGTTTCCAAATCATAGGATGTCTCGGCAGTATCATTTAGGAGCTGTTGAAACGAAATATTTATGTAAGTTTATCATTTATATAGAAAAATTTTTGGAATAAAAAAAAATATTACTTAAATGTCTTTCATTTTTGTCTCAACTGGTAAAGAAACATTTCAAAGGATGTTAAATGAACAAACAATTATTCCTATTAAAACCAAACCCTGGGACATGCTTTAACAGGAAACAATATTTTATCTAACCTTTACTATAACAAAATTAAGGCATTCCTTGTTTGTTTATTGAACAATTATTTACTGGTATTCTGAACAAAATGAATCTAGATTGGACTAAGACTTGGGCCTCTGGGCAATCAGAACAATTTTAACATCCAATTTGTGGAATGGTTGTTTCAGGAACTGAATCTACCACTAATGCAAATGTGTAGTACCAGTGTGCCAGTTAAAATAAAATTCTTTTTAAATATAGCATAAATAGTTTCTGGGAGCTTGATAGCTCAGTGGACAGAGTTCTTAGTTCCAGGTTCAAATTCGGCTGTGGGAGATTAATCATATAATATTTATATCATAATACCCATGATCGAGCTCTGTGGGATCTGACAACTCTCCTGGGGCTCACCCAACCTCTATAAAATGGTCATCCTTAATTAGTGGCAAAACCTGGTTGTTGAGTGTGATCTCGTACAAATCACCTTCTTGCACAACCACTATCCCAGAAACAGTCCATGTCTCAACAATTTACTGAACCCAAGGCACTTCATGTATATATGTATATATATATATATATATATATATATATATATATATAATTAGTTTCAAATCATGTTTTAATATTGAGGACAAAAACCTTATTATGAAGTTTCATACGAAATTTTCTTTGCTTTTTGGCAAGCACTAGACATTTTCTTTCATATCGATCTGAAATGCCATAAGAGACAGTCCGAACATCATCTCTGGTTTCCATTCCTTTGAGTTTGGCATATTTTAAAAAAGACCAATGTTTTTTCAACATTCTGTCCCGTTGGAATTCAAAATCGTTCAACATTTGCAACATTATTTCTTGATAACTTCCTGCAAAGTATGTAATTTAAGAACTGAAGCATTTAACTAGGTATTTACCCATTACCACCTAATCATAGTATTTTTTTTTTTAGTATAAACTAATACCTTCTGTTTATTTAAAGATATTTACAATTATATTATTATCCTTAGGTAATAAAAACTAAAAAATTAGGCAAAGAGAAGTGACACATATCAATCACTCTTTTTTATTAACAATATTTATTTGGTGAGTTCTTAACTAGAATATGTTATTTATAACAGTTATTTGAATCAAGTAATATTTTAACTTCATTTTCTTATAGTTTTTTTTATAAGCATTCAACTTTGAATTGGTTTAATACAATTTAACAGTTGTTGAAAACTATTCAGAAACTAAGCTTGAGTTCTTGAGCTCTGTTTTTAGAATAGAATAGAATAGAAATCAAACTTTATTCTGGGACCAAGTCCCTTTAGAATAACAAACATGAACAGAAAAATAATCATAATATATATCTGTCCAGAAGGCTACATAATAATACAAATCATGAAGTATGAATTTAAAAGCGACAAAAAAATTAGAAAAATAAAAAAATAAATGAAATAACTAAAAGGTAAGAAGCTTGACAGGACTTAAACTAATTGTCGAGATAAATATATTAATAACACCAGTTACTATATAAAATAAATAATTGGAATATACTATCATTTTGTACCACGTTTTTTATTAACTTTATAAGATGTATTTTGACTTAATTTCAATTTAGTCTTCCATAATCTTCTATTACTCTTATATCCAGTAAAACAACAATTAGCAGTTTATTCCCCTTCAAGCCGAACAACAACAATAATAAATTATTATTTATTAAATTATAAATTATCACATGTTATGTGAGAGTTTCAAGAGGGAATTTTAGGAAATTATATTTTTCTAAGATCATTATATTATCATAGCAGATCATTATATTTTTCTTAACTAATTCCTTAATTAATTTAAAATTATTAAGTTAAAATTTGAAATTACGTGATACAAACAAATTATTCATTGCTTTGTTTTTTAATTGTAATTTAGAAAAACAAAAAAGTATCTACTTGCCCATTATTTGGTCAAAGCTTTCCAAATAAAGATGGTTGAAGAACTCCCCTCCAACAGTTCTACCTTTAACATCTTCCAATAATTTATATCTGTGAAAATCTTTCCATTCTGATTTCATTCTGAATGACCCCCAGAAGTGCTACAATAAAAAATGGAGATTAAACTGTGATACAAAACAGTTTAGGCATATAAGAACAGTTACAATAAAAGAATTTTCTACCAAATACAGATAAATTTATTTTCGTTACGGAGCCACCTCCTGGAGAAAAGGAAAATAATTGAAGATAGTGCTGATGTCTAACAATTTGAAATAAACTAAATAATTTCCAGATGTACAATTTTAATTTATCCAAATAGTCTAGTTTTATGACTCATAGACCTATTAATTGTTTATAGAAAAATCCTCAACAACAGTATTAACAAACAAGTTTTTGAAAAATCTTTTCTTTTTTTTTAATACATTTTTTAATTAATTATATAATCAATTACAACTATTACTACAGCCACGTCGCACCACAAGCCTGTAGTGGGCAATGGCTTCCTTTTCAATTTTGTTCCAGTCTTCTCTGTTTCCATGCAGAAGCACAGAGAACCATGCACCACCTTGCTCAATTATTCTTCCTTAAGACATTTTAAGAATATATGTCCTAACTATTAAGTACAGCGTGCCTTGACGAATTAGACCTACAAAGAATGCACCTTGGCATCGAAGACTCCAAGAATTGTTTACATTCAAATAACATGATCATAACTTTTCCTTAAAACCTTTCACTGAAATATTTGGAGCTGGTTTTTCATTGTAGCAGTGAGTGTCCATGTTTCTGCACTGTAGGTAAGGAATCATAATACAAGTAATTATACAATATAAGTTCTCAAATATAAACTTTTCACATAGCACATAGGAGCTGGGAGGAATTTCCACTTTTCATCCACCACCCATGGTGTATTCCCAAATATAGTAATAACATCCACAAGGAGCCAAAATGTAAAAATAAAATAAATATAATGCTGAGGAGTAAATAAATAAACATATAATGAGAAATAAATAATGAAAGTAAAAAAAACAAGAGCACTTGAAACCAAAAATAAACAAACCTCATTTTCAGTCTTTATAATGTCATCTTTCAGTACTTCAGCTGTGAAATTGACAGTGTCTCGTATCTGATCCTCGACAGAGTGGTAGTAATCTTTCTCTTTAGACAAAAGGTCCTACAACAGATTTGTTTATGTCAATGGAATAATTTGTTTAATAAGAAATACAGATTTCTACTTTGGATGAATCTCAAAACAACCTTTCTAAGGTTGTATCTTCTTTCTTCCTCATCTCTCAGAGCCTGTAATCGTTTCTCTTCTTTCAACCTTTGCTGCTCCAATTGCTTAAGCTTCTCTGGGTCCATTTCTTCTTCATCATCATTCTCAATCCCCTGCATCTGTAATTAAACTACTTAAAACTAAACAATAGGATAAAATCTCTTGTAATAAAACACAGCATCCTTCAAGATTTTACACAGGCCAACAATGGTTAATAAAGGCCAGGGGTGTAAAAACACTGATGTGTTAAACAGGGCATGTGGAGTCACATTTGGTGTGTGGATGTGTTTTTTGGGATTGTTGTTTAATGAAAAAATAGTTGGTTTTCATTTCAAAAAGGTTTATTAATAAAATAAGGCAGTAATTAACATAAATATTTCGATCAGCCAATATCTACTGAACTCTTTCCAAATAGTACCACATTTGGTTGCCCTTAAAGGAGATATCAGACAAAAATTCATCTCCTATCCAACCCAGTTTACAGTAAAAATGTTGTCTACTATATCTACAGCCCCAGTGAACAAGCGAGTAAGTCGAATTTTCTACAAAATGAATTTCTTTATTCAGGGAAGTGGAATCGTGTTATTTACTAGTGTATGATGGGCTAAGGCAGCACAGGACAGGTAAAATCCTCAACTATTTTTATCATTATGAGACAAAATTTAAACGGCCTTTATTATTTTCTACTTTGACAAATTTATAAAAACTTAGAAGATCGTGATGTATCAGCTGTAGCTGGTACGAACTGAGATGAGCTGTAGAGAATATAATGCTAACTGTCTTGGTGATATATCTACAGCCTAGGTGAATAAGTGTTTAAGTAGATTTTTTTCAGAAATAACCTTTTTGTACTTAAGGAAGCGTTATCGTGAATATAGGGCTCAGCCAGGCATTGGTTTAAAATGGAGTTATGGCTTAAATTGCAACTCCATGTAAAGCCAAAAATAACAAGAATGACACGATTTCGCTTCCCTTAATATAGTTTACTTTAGAAATTCGAGTTAACCACTTATTCACCGACTCTTCAGATAATACCTATGAAATCTGGTAACAGATGGGTTTTTCTCGAACATTAGCTGGAAATCTATCGCGTCCTTAAGGATGAAGATTACTTTAACGATTAATATTATTGTTGATTTGTCATTAATTTTTCCTCATGTATTTATGAACGCGTTATGGGGCCTAAGAACACTTTCAGTTCCACTCACGAAGTTATATAAGGTCATTAAAGCCGGATTAAAAGTTTCCACTACGTACGTTGGCTTTCTAAGCCCCAGACAATAAAACTGAAACACGAGGAAGCAGATGAAGGCTTTGTCTTGGCCACGGGCGAGAGAAAAAACCCGAGATTTCCCTCCCCGGGAAAGTTTTCATACTTCCTGCTTGTCTTTATGGTAAGACTTTTAGCGTAATCTCATTATCTCGTCTTCGTTAATGAAAGAAACACTAATTTTCAAAATGAAAGCTGTCATTATATTTTGATTTGATTTCGTTATTGCTCACATTATTTTACAATTATTACTGAAAATAAAAATCTTATGTTAATTTTTTTGAAAAATAAATTTTCGGTGAATAATATATTTCAATGATCCACCCCCTCCTTCCCCTGTGATCCCCTGTCCCAATAGTAATATGAAAAATTCTACTTTTAACTTCTTGTACTTATTTATACAATAATAATTGGATTATGCATTAGAAAAACGTTAATTATCATTAAAATTCAAATGATAAAAAAACCACAAGCAAAGCCTTATGTTTGGAGTTTGGGTTGAATGTCTTGGGGTGGAGGTGCGGTCTCAGGTTATGACCCTATTTGAGCGATTATTCGTTGGGATGTATTGCACTTCTTCTTTGAGATGTGATTGATCTTACTCTTGTTTGTGTCTTGATAATGCCTGAATAGGCGAAACGTCGACTGGTAATTGTTTGTTTTTACTCCAGATTTGAAACATAGGGCTTTGCTTGTGGGTTTTTTCTATTTGCATTCTAATAAATGTCAATGTTTCGTTTTGAGTTTTGGCTCTATTTTATTGGGTTAATTATCATTGCAACACCCGGTACTGCTTTACAAACTCCGCCAATTCCTATCCCCTACATATTTTTTTAAATTATCCTGTCCGAGCTCACTAGTAGGTCACTCAAAGTAAACCACAATAACGTATTTTCATCCCTCATCGGCCCAATTGCAGTATCGGCCCAATCCCCTAGACAGTTTATACAGCTGACATCCCAACCCATCCTAATACTATCCCTACCACGAATGCTGATTATCACGATACATGTGTATTCGCAGTTACTGTATTAGTCAACAATAATCCAGTAATCGCATCCCATACCGTTAACTGACCTTGAAGAATGGTGTCCAACTTGGAGGATACAAATAAATTCCCACAAATCCAGTCAAAAAACCTTTATCCTTCGTAAAAAACCAACGACTTCCTGTCCTCCGGTAACCTTTAATAATATCTCACTGACTCCTGTAGAACAAAACCGATACTTATGATTACATCTCCACAAACGTTTAACTTGGAATCCTCACATTAGACGAAAAAGACAAGAAACTGCTCGCCGTTTCAGCTATATTACAATTTGGCAAAACAACCAAAGAACTAATAGACTTAAGAAATAAATTAAATAAAGATAACATAAAGATAGGGTAGCTGGGACTTCATTAAAAAAGATGTCATACCTTTTGTGGTTAAGGTTAGTTTGATTCCCCTCTACAAAATAATAATAAATAGAAACGTCTGTAATAGAGTGTTTATTTGTTAACATATGTATAAGTACAACAATATAATTATTAAAGAAATGTGTTGAAAAGAATAATTAAGAACTGACTGATATTTTTACCAAGTTTTACTGATTTAAATGCTTTTCATTATAAAACAACAAAAATTATAAAATTATGCTGCAATGAAGAGAATTAAAATTGACTAAATCTCAAGAAGCAGAAAACATACCTATTCAACGGGGAGTTTTCCTGATGTCCCTTCCAAGTAAGAAGACTTCAGGAAACAAGTGGACTGAAGAGGGAAAGCTGGCTCACAGTCAGAAAATGAAGGAGGCCAACAAAAATAAATAATATATAAGTATATATCTATACATATATAGATTTTTTGTCCTGAATGACTGAGGGATCAACGCACAGCCTAAACCGCTGATTTTAGAGACCTGAAACTTGGAGGGTGTTCGTTGTATGAAGTAGGCATAAGAAAGGATTTTCCGAAATTCTACCCCTAAGGGAATGAAAATGGGGAGGGGGGTTTGTATGCTTGCTCTCGTGTTTCTTACTCGCAAAATTTACACTGAACAAAACAAATCAAATAACATAGTTCACTTCTTTACCGAAAGGTAACAGAAGGCTTTTGTTTATATAGAAGCATTTGCAGGTATTTATTTGTAAGTTGTATATATATTGTAAATAAAATCTTAGAGGATGAGAAAAAAAGAAAAAAAGTTCACTTCTTCTCACCCTCCTCTTAAAAAGTACATTGTACAGTACGAGAAATTCTTTCCATCCTATCCTAAATCATACTTAGCAACCTTCGAACCCAAAAGGGCTAAGAAAAAGAAAAAAAAAAGTTCACTTCTCGCTGCTGCCGTACGACAAGTGAATCCGTTATACTAAGTAATACTTTTCAATAAATTAAATAACATTACATACTAATCCTTTACTGACACCAACAACAGTAAACTTCTGTCCGTCCCGTTTGTCAATCAGTGTCAATGTATATTTCACATCTGTGCTGATCCGTCTGTGATGAAATTTGATGTGCATAATCTCAAGCCTGGGGAAGGACATAGGCTCCTTTTTATCAACACCACACACAGGCGAAGTTTATATAAAACTGCAGCCTGATTGACTAACACACCCGACGGTCAACGCACAGCAGAAACCACTGAACTTAGCATCTTGAAATTCGCAGATAGGTTCTTTGTACAGCTTAATTGAACACTAAGAAAGGAATTTGGACAATTCCACCCCTAAGGGTTTCCCCCTTAATATAGTAGGGGTTCAAAGATTGTATGGAATCCGTCTGTTTGAAGTTAGACATCTGAAATTTCGGATGTACGAGTAACTTATAGTTAAAAAAATTAAATTATTTATTTAAAATGATCTGTCCCGAAACATTATGTGGCAGACCGAATTCCACGCGAGCGAAGCCGTGGGCAAAAGCTAGTACATACAAATATATCTTTCTTAAGGCGCCTCCAAGAGCCCCTGAAATAAACTGTTTTTAAGAAGGGATAAATTCGATCAAAATTTCCGGTCACTATAATCAATTTTACCCCGGACTTTAATACATGATACATTACTATAGCACCTGAAAAATTGAGTTTAATTGAATATTTGGATTTGGATTGAAAAGAGATTTTAGAATCGTTGTTCGGGGGAGGGGTGTCTCTACTTTTTTTCAACCCGAGTCTCAATTCTTGAATTTTATGTTTTTTATTTCAGTAAAAATACAAGCCTTGTAACAAAGTTCTACCGATATATATATATATATATATATATATATATATATATATATATATATATATATCTTTCATATATATATTAACATATGAAAGATAAGTTGCTTATTCTTTTAATATTCCTTTATGCTGCAGTGGCTAACCGGATGATACAGCTGGAGTCCCAAATTTTGCCAATCCAGGAATAATTAGGATAAGGATCTTTAACGAGAACCTGAAGTCCTTATAATAGTTGAGTTCTAATTATATCAAAAGCCAGTATGCATGCGGGTATATTGAAATTACCGAAGACATGGTGGCAACTATTGAACTACTATCTTATTAAACATTTTTTCCTAGAATTTATTATTCTGAGCATCATCTTAGCAAATTGAGTTAAAATACTGAGAATTTATGCATGAACTGAATTGGAGTTATTAAAGTATTCAATGCAGGCATTTCCCTCGAGTCGCAACTATGTTTTTTTTATTTGGTATTTCAGTGATTGTTTGTTTTTTAAACCAAGATGGATAAGTTGTTATTATTATGAAAACCAATATTTACGTATAATAACATAGATACAATAACATAGGTATAATAACATTACTAAAGACATAATTGGAACTATGAAAACGGTTTGATACTCCCACTGCCTGTGGAAACACGCAGAAAATTTCTCAGCAGTTAGCAACGACACGACACAGAAGATGAGAAGACAATGCAAGAGGATCGGATAGAAATGGGTGACAAGCGTGAAAGAGACGTCTCCCAAGAAAGCTCCGGAACCTTGACCTGGAAAATTGGGCCTTCTCCTAGAGTACTTTCACACGAGATGGTACCACGACCGGCCGCCGTGGGGAAGATGAGTGGGAATTACGAGGGCGGGGATGTGTGGTTGGTATTCCTGCCGTCGATGATTGATGATGAGCAGGGATAAATGGTATACCAGATCGTATAATGAGACCTTGGTCCACCTCTCGAGGTATTTTAAGGACTCGGCTAATGTTTGGATTCCGCCCTATTTAAGTTGATACACCCAACTCTCTAGCGGCTCTGTCAACAAACTCGTTCTTTTTCAGTTCGAGTGCCGAGAATTTTATCGCTGTTACACATTCACTATCCGGTTTTATTAAATTAAAGCTGGTTAAATTTCGACAGCATTTAAAACAAAGAGATTCATTCGTACAACATTTTTTTGTGAATGAAATTCTAATTAAGCGTAAGAAAATGGTCCGTGTATAGGTAAAAAAATTCTCTTATATAGGAAGAACTTTTTATTGGTAAGGCAACGTTTCGAACCACATTCCAGGTCATCTTCAAGACTAGTTTGATGGAGGGGGATGATATTAGACTAAATTCTAATTATCTTACGTATTTAATTTTTGAATAATATTAGTTGACCTTATATACATCGCTCCTTCAAAAGAATAACGACATAAATAACAAAATGACATTGTTTGTTAAGTCTTTATTAGCAATTTTATTTGTAGACCCTTATTAATTCAGGAACGGCATATCTGATATATCATTTCCAACATTTTTTTTTTTAAATAAAGTCTTTTATGGAAATAATGACAAAATTTTGACTCAAAAAAGTTTCAAGCTTTTAAAAGTTTTCTAATGGTTAATAAAATAATTTCAATACCATCATATAAGTGTTTTACTTTACCAATACCCAAATTTTTATTATTTAACTGACATGGAACTTTCAAATACCTCTATTGAAAAATTATATTTTTTGAGTTATGGCATTGCTCTTTTGAAAAAGCAATATGTAGGGAAGAAAATGGTCCGGGTGGAAGTCAAAGAAAAAATTCCTTAAATGTAGACAAACTATTCATTACAAATTGGCGTTTCGATTGCAGGTCTTCTTCAGAGCTGGATAGACAAGTACAAACATACTAAATGAAATAGAAAAACTGTAAAGAATACAGTATATGAAACATGAAAATAAAAACTAATCGAATAAACCAGATACAAAAATAGGGATGATTTAAATTATAAAATAAAGGAATTATTTAAAATATTCCTCCTATGGAAGTTCCTACCATGTCTTGAGCCCAATATATAATTTAATATCTAAAAAATTTCCAAAAAATTTGATGTTTACTAATTAAGCTCAAGTTGATGAGCCATGCAAATCTAGGTAAGATAGGACTCTATTAAATGTTAAATATAGTGATAAATATTTCTAGTGCCTATTTCCACTAACTGTCCCTGTAGGATCTACTTTCACTGATCTATAACCTGATACTTCACTTCACTTCGTTTAAATTTATATAATAAATGAGTATAAGTATTAAATAATTATATAGTAAGTTGAAAGACTAATTATAATATAATAAGTCTTTCAACTATGCCATTCCCCGAAAAGTGCCTGCCCTGGTTCTACAGCGGGAACACACACTTAGCCATGAGCTGTTCAGATTTGAAATTTTAATACTCGGAAAGAAAGTAGGTCACGTGGGATAGAAGAAAATGGACGTGAAGATGCTAACTGCCGCGAGAGTTTCGCTGGGACAATGTGATTGCTTTCGCTATGACAAATCGCAGTCGCTAAGGAGGACCTGGAGGCCGCAGATGGTAGGCCGTTGAGGAGGAAATTGCTCGGATCCTGGTAGAGTTCGACTTCCCCATGAATATTGCACGTCCTCTAGGATAAGCATCCTGGGGGGAGGATAGATAGTGTCACAGTAAGATATATTTAGAGAATGGAAATTTAGAAGATATGGTATTGTAAAGTGAGACCATACCTGCAGCCACGGTGATTAAGAGAATAAGTCGAATTTCATCCAAAACGAGTTTCCTGTTTTTAGAGAAGCGGAATTGTGTCATTCTCGTGGTACGTAATGGGATGAATCGGTGCATAATGGAAAGTCAGGAAGTGGCTTTAAATGAAGTTGATGCTTATATTGTAATTCAATTTCAACCCAAGGATTAAGAGAATGATAGGATTCTGCTTCCTTCAGCAAAATGAACTCATTTTGTACAAGATTGAAATTAACCACCTATTCATGGAGACTACAGATAAAATTCATAAATTATAGTGTCGTTAGATTACTAATTTGAATTAAATTAATTGATATGAAACAAAACAACACTACTGGTGCTGTTTTCATATGATATAAAATATCGCAACGCTCTGCCAGGTTTTCTCCTCAATTAAGGGTACCAAATTTATATATACAGGTTACGCCGGAGGAAGATCTCCAGATTCTACTTTGTCGTTTCTTCTTTCCTCCTAGCCTTCAATAATTCCTAAGCATACACTCTCATGTTCAAATAATCGTTCTTCAGACTCGGGTTTTTCTGAAAAGCATAACTCTGTTGAATACTGCAAATCGTGATATTATTCCGTTTATTATATTTAGCTTAGCTAAAAAGATAGCAAAGTAATAAAACATAAAAAACGAGCAGGATGCATATGACGATATGATGAGCAACTAAGGTTCATACAGGGTTATACTAGCGCCAGCTTTATCAGCAAGACGAGTCAGAAATTCATTAAACGAAAGTAACTAATGGACAACTTAATTAATATTTTGTAGTTTATTATTAAGGTGGAACACAAAGAATTTTTCAAATTCTTTTTTAGAGAGAGAAGTAATCATTTTAAGACAAATCATCGATGTTATCCTTTGAGATATTTATGACAACAATGAGTGGCGTAGAAGAAGATGCGATAGGATCGCTACAGAATGTAAAAGAGGACAATAGCTTTCCATACTTGCCGGAGCTTTCACTGCATCCTTCAGAGCCGGCACACGCGAGGCTGTGTACCTCCTGCGACAACAATGGCTCAGTGTCGATGGATGAGGAACCCGGCTTTTAGGATTTGTGAAAGGTGCACTAGCCATCAAATCGGCGAGCTCTGTCGCACCAAATAGAAGGGAAATGGCCACTCAGCAGGATCACGGGATTCCATTAAACCTAGTCGAGGGGGGGGGGGGTGAAATCAAAATGGCACTATTACATCCTAATTGGTGACGAGAGTGTTTAAGAGATGAGAAATGCCTGTGCCGTTTTGCGGTTCTAAAATTAGAGAAGTGAAAGTATTATTAAATCTGAAATGAGGGAAATGTCACCCGAAAGTTGTTTATTAAAGGAAAAAAAATACTTCAATGAACCCGGTACCAGCACAAATAGAAAGGAAGTTGAGCTACGCGAAGCTTATTGTACTGATTCCTGAAGTGACAAGATGAATTGTTCATTGAAGAAAACAATGACGACCACCCAGTAGTGATCCCCTTCCATATTACCCATTATCTCAGTGCGATTGGTATCATTTGAAGGAGTATCATTGAAATAGGAGTGCCGGTAGATGGTAATCTTCACAATGTGGTAAGACGTTAATGATACATAGACTATTAAATTCGTTATGAGCAAACTTTAGTGGTTAAGTAATCGTTCATTCAAGAATAAATGAAACAAATAATTGTTGAATAATATTAGTTGACCTTGTGTAATTATGAGTTTCTCCACTAACATGGAAAGTTTCATCAAATGTCGAGCACTGTAAGGCACACTTTCTGTCAAACTTCCTTTACTTATTAAAAAGTCTTTGGACATTTTAAAGAAGGTGGGAGGCGAAGGGAGTTATATTGCTGACAGTACGGAAGATATTTCACAACCTAAGTGTTAGGAGTCCATAAGTATACACACTAACGTTAGGTCCTCAACACAATCTTATAATCTTATCATTTACAATTGACAATGTACTGACTGTGGAATAATTAATTGATAGATAGTATAAATATCTTGGTGGGCGGAGTGGATCAGTGGTATAGCGATGAGTCAGCATGCAGTAGGTCCCGGGTTCAATTCCCGCTGATGGTAAGACTTTTATTTAATCTGTTAGCAGTCGAGAATGGATCATATGGGATCTAAGACTCTCCCGGGGCTCACCCAGACTCTATGAAGTGGGGACCCAGAATAAGGGGGGAAATCTAGCGGTTGAACGTGATCTAGGATAAATCACCAATTGCAGGGCCGTTGTCCAAGAAACAGTACAGTCTTTACCATGTACTGAACCCAAGACCCAGCTTGTAGTGATTCAGGTTTTTTTTTATAAATACTTTTAAAACGAATTTGCCCTCATAACAGAGCAGCACAAGCCTCTACTACATTATTATGGTAGAACTAAGTACTGTAATACAAGATTAGACAGTACTCTCTACAATATTATTACCATTACTCGCTGAACCATGGGATTGGCACGTGTAGATGCTGAGATGCCGGAGCGAGGTGGGCTATGGCCCGGGCGGGAGGAGAAAGGCCTATTCGCCCACTGACCCTGGCCACTTTTTCCTTTCTGCCGGCAACAGGTTTCAGTGCTCGTCCGGAATCAGGGCAGTGCGCGGATCAGGTGGCTACTCCTTCTCTCTCAACTGTTTTAAATTGGATCATATGCAAAAAAATAATCTCTCAAAAAAAATTTGAAAAGAAAATCAAAAATAACTATTAAAGAAAGGCTTAAAATTAGCATTGATCCTACAGCGGCGGATCAAAATAAGTAGGGAATCACATAATCCTCACCTAGTAATCCATAAGTATAATGTATTGGTTTTTATAATTTTTAGGTTCTTTCATAAATATTTTTTAAACCAATTCCCAAGCTTGGAAGTTTTAGTATATGAATCGCAAACTGGATGAAGGCAACTAGTACACTTTACTTAAACTTACAATAGAGAGAAAAAAAGCATCTCGTCCTGGACAAGTTCTCTATCTGCAGTTTAAAAAAAATAATGAAAGCGGAGTATATAATACTGTGCTATTTAACGGACAAGTGTCCTTACTGTAGTGAACGATGCCTTCTCTCTCTGTTAACTAAAAATTTCAAAATCTCAAAAGTTCGACTAGTTCCCTAGCTGAAATCAGCAATTCGTATTTGTACGGAGCCCATTTCGGGAGCTTAACTAATAAGTAGTCTGCCTATCGTTAATTTGGTCTTTGTCGACTCAAATGATTAAAATTAATTCGACAATAACAAAATTACCGAATCGTGTGTATTTATGAAATGTAACGAACATCTTAAAACACCTCACATTATTGTGAACAAGGCTTTCCATGATACAGCAGACCTGCCTATAGCTAGATGACTGATTGTTTTGGGGATGATTCAAAAGTGTTCTTATCTCTCAAGTACAAGACAAAACGGTCCAGATCCAAGGATCAAGGCTGCTCGGGGTCAGCAGGCACACGAGGACCTATAATACTTTCACCGAAGCAGCACTTCCAGGAACCAAACCTCTTTGACATCCTGGAAAATCGCAACGCTCTTCCCGATAGATATACACGAGGAAGAGTCACCATTTCAATGCCCGGAATGTCATATGTGCGTACCAAAAAGGGAGGTTTACAACAAGACGTTACATACACCAACCCTAAGGAATTTTAATTGTTTGCAGCTAACCTTTACTTTTGAATTTTGACCCACTTACATAAGGACATAAAAACGTAAAATCGTCATTTGGAAACTAGCCAAAACAAATTCAGAAACTATCAAAACGGGCGCGCCCATTAAAATCTCAATACCTAAAATTTTAACAATATCAAAATCTCATTCACAGCGAACAAGAAAGTAAAAGGAAACAAATATTGAAGAACAAAAACCACTATTTTCTTTCAATAAACCAGAAGAGATTCCACAGTAAATGTACCTCAAACTGGTGTATATTCTGCTTGATTATATGAAACGATTTAATCTAATGATTAAATTAATTTAATTTAATGATCATCCGTCTCCGTACGTTAGTAATTTATGTTTACTTAATAGGTTTAGAAAATTATACTGTATAATTGCAATAAATCATCATCATGAAATCAGTCCATCAACAATAGCCACATTGTTAATAATAACAATGCTAATAATCGACTTTACCCAATGTATAACCATTATTTACAATAACTTGTTCTGTAATCCTGTTGCAACTCCTTGCACGTTGACAATGGACTGGCAATGATATAACGAGTTCCTGAACCATGCCATAGTGCTACGGCCTAACAAAGAAGGTGGAGTAGTTTTTTAGATTCATTGTTCTTTATATGATTTAGTGTCATCAACCTCACAATGTTTCTAAATATGTTTCGTCATATTAATTTCTTTTTCCTCTTTCATAAAGGTGTCCCATTGTTTTTAAAGAAGATAAAACAATGAATCACTACTCTATTATCAGGCCAGTTATGAAATCGAAGTCATTTAATATTTATCTGAAATAAGAAAAAAAATCATCCACTTTGATAATTATTAACGAACATAATCTCATATGCCTGTATTTATCTGTAGCTAGCTGTACAAGTCGTTTTCAATCTAAGATAAAATGTGCATGTAAACAACCCTTAATTTAACTTTTGACTAATTCTTTAATTTTTTGACGACGAGGTGGCTGTCTGGAGTCTTTTTGTTCAAAAAAACGCACGTACAAAGTAAGAAGAAGAAATCATGATTCGCACCGTTTCGAAACATAGGCAGCCAGCGAAGAACTTTTTTCCATAGAAGGAGAGTCAGTTATCCAGATCGAAATACTGCCGCACTCGGACCTTTCAACAATATGAACACGAGGATTGCAGATGAATCAAGATCATCTCTGGCTGGACTCACTCCAGTAGTGGACCAAACCTTGACTGTAAACAACTAGAGTTTAAGCAATTTTGAGTGCGAAGTACCCCGCCGTGGTCAAAAGGAACCAAACCATTCTGCAATACAACAATAACCCAGCACATTGTTCTCGTGTGACGGATGAAAAATTATCAGAACTGCAAAGAGTAAAGTTTTGCCTAATCTTGCGTTTAGTCCAGATATACACCACCTCCAGAATATGGCAAGTATAGATTAATGACTCATTTTTAAAAGATTCTGATATTTGATACTTACGAGGGTTTAAAAATGAAAATGACTAGTTCTTTGGTAACGACTGATTGTTACTGTCGGACAAAAATAAATAAAAAAGAGAGATATTGGTAGATATAAATATTAAAATGATAAAAATAGAGAGAAATTAATATATACAAAAATAATATAAATAAGAAGTAATGTGCAAGAATGTTGTTCATGTAAGTTAGGGAAATTTACCGATACGTATGTGTGAAAATATTTTTTTATTTGTCCATCAGTTTTTGGAAGAAAATGACTTTTATGATAAAATATTATCAGCACTTAATTATATACATTTTTTGCATAAAACTATCAAAGAATAAGAATGAAATAATATCAATAAAAGTGAGCCAAATTCCAAAAAGATGCATAAATTGTTGATAGAATGCAATAGGAAAAATCCCCAAAGCCGTAAGTCTCATATACCGGAAAAAACCGGTCAGTCAATGTTTTGCCAGTTCATCCATCATCAGGACTGTGCGAGATGTGCTGCATTTTGTCTTCCTTTGGAGTGTGTCCTGATTGGTGGAACTTTTATCAGATGGTTTATCCAGTATTCTAGAGACATGAGATTTTGTTTTGGGCTTTTTCTGGTGCATCGTAGGAAATATGTTTGATCTCTGCCTCTCCAGAGAAGAATGAGCAGCTTTCTAATCTTAGATTAGTGATATACGAATTATTACAATTTTTAATTCGCATTAAACCGAATTAAAAATTTCTTAAAGACTTTCTCGTTTCAAACATAGAACCATCGCAGTCCTTGTAAACTAGAGCGAGTTAGCAAGTAACATTAATATCGAATTACTTTGCGGTCTGTTCCCTAGAGTTTCTGGCGGTTAACGTCGAGCTGAGTGAAGGGCCAGTTGTAATGGAGCCACCGTCACTATTTAGGTTTCACTGGTTGCGAGGAGGAACGGGAGAAGGTAAAAGAACTGGAGAGAAGGGATTTCCTACGTTTGTGAAAGTTATTTCAGATTCTCTGGAGAAACGATTACGCCTCAAACTACACCATCTGTACAGATAAAATCGAACGAAATGGAACGATAACCTGAAGTGCACTGAGCTCAAATATGATTACCGAAGTCTTAAATATACAACTACGGTTTGGTATAGCTTCAAAATTGGATCTGGTAGTAGCTAATGGCATATAGTAGTTGTTTAATGAGTTTCATTTCTGAAGCTGTGACCAACTTTGACAGCAAGAGTATGAACGGCCTTGAATGCTTGAATGCGACACCGTCAGCCTTATATTCCTCCATACTGTTCGGTTATAAAATCGTTCTTTAAAAAAAAAAATCGCCTATAATCCATGAAGTATTGAGATCAGTACTTGGTAAGGAAGATTACTATCTGTTTTCGATCCAGCATTTAAAAGATGACTTCGCCGAAGCGCCAGGTTATTCCCTAATTACCTACTTATTATCCTTAAAGCAGATATGTATAGAGGCTGGGTAAACCCATTTAAAGTAGATCATGAGATCACTCAGGATTCATCTATGGTGGATAAAAAAAAATTATTATATTTGTTAAATAATTTACCTTCCATAGCCTTTCTGGAAAGAAAAATATTTCCTAAATTTTTAAACATTTACAATATGGCCTAAATTTATCAAAAATTGTCAAAACCAAAACCTATCAAATTCAATATATCCTAACACTGATATCACAAAAAAACGATTGACTGGGTCCTTAATCAAATAAGCAAAGTTCGTAAATTAGAACATAATCCTAAAAAGTAGTGGTTTTTCAGTGAAATTTCACCCTTCTAATGCTGCGTGAAAATTTTAATAAAAAATATAGGGCAGCGACTTATAATGATTCCTTTCTTTTATTCCCTATGTTTTATTAATAAATTCATGGACTAATGAAAAGAGAGTTAAATAAATTATGTGGTATTCTAAAAATTTATTTGTTGAAAACTTTACATTTGGAAAAAAAGGAACAGATTTTGTGATTTTAGTATACTTCATTGTTATGTAGTACCTAACTTGCAGATATACTCATATATTGATTTAACTTACTAGAATTTATGTGTATGTATATATATATATATATATATATAAGCAGGAAGACAATCTTGGTTCGAGCAGTCTTACCTGATTAGGGTCGTCTTATAGGAAAAGTCGAGTTCGTGAATTGGCTAAGGAAAAAGTCCCAAATTATTCATATATTTATAATATTTATAAATACTTTACACTATTTCATCGGTAGTAAGTCTATAAGATATATATATATATATATATATATATATATATATATACATAGATTGTAGGATTAGAACTTCATCTGTAAAGTGACCTCGACTTGACCGATAAGACAACACATTGATGAGGTGGACAAGCTTCCTCATACTAAGATTAATGAATAAATTCACAGTTATTATGAATTGAACCAATAAGCGGTTATTATAACTGCTAATGTAAAAAACTCACTCTTACGTTAAATATTAAATAAATATTATTAATCGGGTAATAAGTACATAACATGTAGGTTAAATGTTCTTGAGTTAGATAATTCGTTTTTACAATTTTAGGGGTTTTGTGTAGTTTTTATAATGGTCATTGCCACAACCCGGTAGCCAGACGGCTATTAATGCAATGTTTATGAACGAAAATAAAACAGAACAAAAAAAAAGTAAACAATTCGAGTTTCCATGGTATTTTTTTATTAATAGGTCACCTTTTATCAAGTGTAAATAACCAATTATATTACTGGTTAAAATTTTACAATACTCTGAAAATAATAGCATTGTTCTTAAAGTGGGTCCAGACCCTAAAAGGTGACACACTGAACCTATAACCGATTATAACCACGGAATTATTGCTTTTGTCTTTCTCTTTGTTTAGAAATTGGCCCCACATGACAATTATCTAGCCTGTTTTCCAGCCCGCATTCAGCTTTCTCGAGCCTATCTCGCCCGTCGTAAATCGATTTTAGGCCCACCAACTCACCTTCAGGGGTATAATTAACATTAAAAAACAATAATCACAATTAAGATTCATAAAATATAATTAAGATAAATCATTAACTGAAATAAGAGCAATACACGGACTTAAGTGGTTTATTGGGTAAAAGGTTCCAACCTATTGGGTAACAAGTCCACTTTTATAAAATTATTAATTAAATAAGAAAAACAAAATTTTAATTTAAGATAAAACTCTAATTAATATTTTATACAAAATAAATCAGCATAGCGGAATTAATTTTTCCAAGTTCTTTCCAGCAGTTCTAATCCTGTCGATATTAAATATATTTGTACCGACCAAGGAAAACACATTTGAAGTGTATAGTGTAAACAAAATAATTAGGCAACGCGAATCAAGAAAAGACAATCCTTTTTCCAAGTCCAAGGATCGCAAACGAAGTAAGGATGGAAGAAAAATTATAATTTATTTTAGTCATTGGAATTTCCAACTCTAACAAAATTATTCATTGGAATTTCCAACTCTATTAAGTCATACAACAAGTAAATAGAATGAATGATATAAGATAAAGGCAAGTAGAGAAACTACCGACTGGTAGTATCTCAAATAAAGATTAAAGTTAAAAGGTGACAAGGCCATCATTATAAACATCTAGGAGGGTTATTGGGGATTGAAGAGTTTGGTAGGCTTGAAACTAGCGGGTTTGAGTGGGATACCTGTCCCCTTTTTTTTTTTTTTTTTTTTTAAATACCTCTCCAATATTTCGCCTATTCATGCATCCTCAGGGCAGAAAGAGAATAACAGCAAAGCAAAACATGAATAATGTACCTAAAAAACACACATCCCACCACCTCTAAGGCTCAAACGCAACTACTGAATCATAGGGAACGTTAATAGATTCCCAGCTGGCTAAGGTTAGATAAAAACAGCTGATAAATACTCAAGAATTTGAAACTTCAATATACACTCACCAAACCCCAACAAACGCAACCGGAAAACAAAATAAAATGAATAATAGTAAGAAACAACACAAGAACAGAAGACAAAAAACCATATGAAAAAATGAAAGTAAAAGTGCAAGAAAAAAAGAGAATTTATAAAAAACCAGTGAACTTATGTTTATTCTACAAAATATATATTGAAAAAGGGAAAGGTCAACAGAGACATTAAACAAATGTTAATACATTAGTGGAAAAATTCCAACTAAAAACCTTAAGTCTCTAAACTAAAACAGGAAATTGAAAATACCTGTATTTTATAAATCGTTTTATTACCTCATAATTATAAAAATAACGATGACGTGTAAACTTTTAAAATGCTTTGAAAATACATTAAATAACCATTGCACAATTAAATATCAAGCTTAGGATTCTTCGGAATTCGAATGTGCTCGTACCATAACTAAAATTCATAGAACACAAGCTTAACAGTTAATTTAATACAATAGTTTCTCCATTATATATTTATTTGCTAGTCGAGAAACGTGCAATAAATATATGTGTTTTTATTAGTGACAATATAATATAATTATAAACAGATTGACAGTGGCTACTAGAGCATGAAAGATATAATGGTCAGTAATGTAGGCTGCAACATTTGCAGTGCATTATACACTTTCACTTGCAATAACTACCGCGATTATTCTAGTCTGCATGACAATACTACCTGCATCAACACACCCCCGATAAACGTTTATACTCATTATCGCACATTCCTACCTGCAGTCAATAAGGTTTCTAGTAAACCTAGATTCTTACATATGAGAAAGTACCCGCATTGTGTCAAAACATTTTAGAAATAAATGTCTACAGTTACATGTATGTTCATTGCTCTTATATCATTCTGCAAATAAAATTTGTTAACGATTGAAAAAAAAACGTCTCGTGATTAAAATAGAAAAATAATATAATCTTGTGTCTTCAACAAATAACAGTATTTACTTTTTAAAATGTTTATTAAGTTATCAACACAAATCTTTGATGAGAAAAAAAACTGTACCACTACAACTAATGAAGGCTCTTGCGTTCAGTACTTGGTAGAGACATTATAGTTTGTAAGACAACGGTTCTGCAGGAAGGCAATTTGTGCGAGATCACTCTCAACCGCCAACTTTTCCCCCAATCAAGGGCACCCACTTTACAGAAGCTGGGTGAGACCCAGAAGGCTCTGAAGATCCCACATGGTCCATCCACAATAAAGAACCAAACTTTATAATAACTGAAAGCACAATCATGTCTAAACATTATGACTAAGCGCTAAGGTAAGCTGGTAGAATCAAATATAAAACACCTTGAGCTCCTTATGACCTCACGTTTCAAGTGCAACTCTAGCCAACTTGGGCGAGCTAAATTTAGAAATGCGACTAGGAAGAGTCCGTTCACGACATGTCTTCGAACGAGCGGAGAATTTTTAAAAGCTGAAAAAAAGAAACCAAAACCTCAGACATTTCCGCCCACACACCCTACATTCTTCCACTTAGGACTCCTTGGAATTCAATACCACCGAAGAAACAGTATTAAATGAAATATGGGGGTTCAACCTATTGATTTAGTAACCTGTTCATAATACTGTATCAATGTGACAAGTATTAATACCCAGTTGTGACAAGATAGTACCACTGAAAATATTTTCTTCTTCTTCAAGTATCACTTCGTTCCGAAGATCCGGCAATCATCAGGGCTATTAGAACATAGAATACGGCAGATCTGAAAAGCTGTTTTGTAGAGCGCTTGAAATATTCTCTCAGGTTTTCCATCCAGAAGTGTCGTGTCGTTCATATGCTTCTTCTGCCTTGAATTTTTCGCTGCACTATCAGCTCATAGTTAACTCCAAGCATTGTGTGTCCCAGGTATTGTAGTTTGATTTTTTTTGAGGTGATAGAGGTAGACTTTTATTAAATCTGTAAGCGGTCGGAGAGGAATTTTATGGGATCTAGGGCCCTCATGGGTCCACCCAGTCTCTATAAAGTAGGTATCAAAAACAGGAAAATCTGACCTAGGACAAATCACGTTTGACCTGTAATTAACTATGTTTTCCATTCTTATAATGTTTCACCAGTTATCATGTACCTTACTCTTTAATTTTTTCTCAATTATCTACTGAATTTTTTCTAATTATCTACTCCCTGTATTTCATTCTAATCCTATGTTCATATGTTTTTATTAATGGTTATTTTTTTGGTAATAATGGTAATTATTATTATGTTCATATAATTTGTTATTCTTTCTTGGCACTGAAATGTTTTATATAATTATTTTCTGTTTCTTTTCTCATCCCTGAAGGCGGCCTACACCTTAGGCCTAAACGTTGGCACATTAAAATAAGTTTTGCTTCTTTTGTGTTTTCTGTGACTGCACGCCCTGACCATTTCAATCCATTATTAGGACAGCTATAGCTAATTCCCTTATTTTTCCTATAGCTAAATCCCTGTGTCGAAACTGTTGATTTCTTTACAAAGTTAGTTCCACAAAATCTACCAAATTTGAACTTTTTTCAGTAATGGGAGTGCACACTACGTTTATAAAACTTTGTAATTCACTTTGTAATGAGTTTGTAATTCACAATTTTAATGAAGTGCAATCTCTGAATCAAATAGCCCAAATAATTCTAAAAAACCGTTTAACAGTCCAGTATACTTTTTTGCACTTGATTACTATCAAGCTGAATCTTCGTGAATAGGTTCGTTTCGATAAGACGCCCAACAATTTCCTGTGCGAAAATTCTCGATTGTGGTAGCTAAAATAGGTAGCAACGATAAAATAGGTCGATTTGATGATTCTCAAAAATGTATTACTAACTGGGTTTTTTTTTTGTTAAATCTCAAGATAATTATCTCAATTATTTGAATAAATATTTGTCCTACAAAATGTATGGTTTGATCAAAGAGTATAGATTGGAGAGATTCAATAAGTTAGAAATGCAAGACAAGTTTTAAGTTATAGGGATGGGACTTGGATCGTCATAGAAAGAAAATAAAATTTGAGTTCAATGAAAATAGTCACAGAACAAGCCTAAATATGAAGTTTATAAATTAACTACACAAAAGTAACAAGTTACAAGTAATTATAAATTAAGTACTCAAAAGTTAACAAGAAATGAGTTTATTATGTGAAGTGAAATTATTTATTCACTTTTTATTTATTTTTTTAAATAATCAAAGTTGAATATATTTATTTTATTATTATTTAATTTTCATTTGCACTTGCGCAATTGGGCATCCAGCAATTCTGATCCAAGTGTTCTTCTCTTTGCTTTTCTAAAGGCATATCAAGTTTTAGAAATGGAAACATCAATAGTTGAGTAGGCCTTTCGGCTACTGTCTTTTTAATCTTTTCCTATCAAGCCCGGGTAATAGGGAGTAGGAAAGCGGAAGGACGAGTGGATTTTGGTGATTTTGTGTTGATGAGTGGAATATAATGTATTTGTTGTGAATATATGATTTTATAGTGGGAATGTTTATGTGATTCGAAATGTAGCGAGGATCATTAACAATTTTTCTCAGAAATTTTGACTGTGTTGTTTGTATCTTGTGTATATGGACATATTTTGCAGAACTCTTTTTTTCTTTTATTAATACGAAAAGTTTTGCTCCATATGACCAAATGCGTCTTATAGTGCAGGGTCCATGGTCCATTTTTGCACTTGATTACTATCAAGCTGAATCTTCGTGAATAGGTTCGTTTCGATAAGACGCCCGACAATTTCCTGTGCGAAAATTCTCGATTGTGGTAGCTATAATTGGTAGCAACGATAAAATATGTCGATTTGATGATTCTCAAAAATGTATTACTAACTGGGTTTTTTTTTTGTTAAATCTCAAGATAATTATCTAAATTATTTGAATAAATATTTGTCCTACAAAATGTATGGTTTGATCAAAGAGTCCCCTACTTCCAATATAAATGAAAAAACAAAAAATCAGCTGGTTAGTAATCATTTTTGATGACCTCGTTATCGATACATTCGATACATGTTGGAAGGAGGGGAATCATTGATCAAACCATACATTTTGTAGGACAAATATTTTTTCAAATAATTTAGATAATTATCTTGAGATTTAACAAAAAAAAAAACCCAGTTAGTAATAAATTTTTGAGAATCATCAAATCGGCATATTTTATCCTTGCTACCTCGGTTAGCTACCACATTCGAGAATTTTCGCACAGGAAATTGTTGGGCGTCTTATCGAAACGAACCTATTCACGAAGATTCAGCTTGATAGTAATCAAGTGCAAAAATGGACCATGGGTCCTGTACTATTAGTATAATGTTATAGATTTAACGCTTGTTTCGTTAATCAAGTGAAGATCTGTAGTCTAAAAGATTTCGATAGTTGTTTGCAGCGTCTTGTCAGTTCTTGTCTTTTTAATTTTGTATCTATGTTCAATGTAAATCTTTTTGTCTAAGTAAAGTCCGAGATAACGTACTTTGTGGTAGAATATTTTTAATTTTATTGTTTGCACATATTATTATATATAAATGTGTTGAGGAGTTTCTGGTTTTGTTTTTTGTAACAATTTGTTTTTATTTTATTTTTTTCCACAAGGTGTATAAATTTCACTGTGAGCCAATGTACCTTGTAGCTAAATGGTATGATATCTGCTTTCTAATTTTTCTTTTGATATAGATGAAGTATACTTTTATTCTTATGTAATATAAAGCATCCTGCTTACAGTGTTGATGGTGTTGACAGAACCTTCCCCCAGTTGACAGAGAAGACGGAGAGACCAGGGGGATCCTCTGTAATAGGAAGATGTGGGTCAGCCACAGCCGGATATTTCTGTTGCTAGTCGACCTCCTCTAGAAAGTCTCATCCCGAGCTCTAATAGAATTTCTTAACTCCCATTTAATCCTGATTGCTTTCTTTTCGTCCATTCCTCATTTTTCTTATTGAGCTATCATCAGCAACCAATTACCTGGTAGTTCTAGCAAACGAAATGTCTCTCTCAATTCCTCCTACAATTTGCAGAAATGTAGGTGACACTAATTATTAATATTAAATGCAACGTTTCTTTTTTTTTTTTTTAAATGATGACGAATTTTTGACAGAAAAAATAATTATATTAAAACTAAAAAAAAAAAAAAAAAAAATAAAATTATGATCACAGTTGGCAGTTCTTATTTGTGTGCAGCATTGTAAATATAATTAACTAACAAATAACACCATAAAGTCTCCTTACGCCAATACAATAGATCGAACGAATTTAGGTTTTTTGTCTGTATGCTTACATATCTTTTTATGTATTTATATTATCAAATATATTTATATTTTATAGAGTAACTTCGCTATTGCTTTAGGATAATAATCATTACTCCCTGCTGCCAATGGCTTTTAATTTTGCGGCACCCATATATTGCGTGACTTAATATAAAATAAAAAAATAAACGTTACATATTTATTACGGTTTATTAACGCTATAATACACTTAATAGTAAAAAATAAACTAACACGGCCTTTTTATTTATTTATTTGTCAAAGAACGTTATAGAAACAAACTCTACTTGAAAAATATTTAGTTTTTTTGTGAACTCTAGCCTGTCGTTAGTAAAACACTAATATATCTGTTATTTACATAGTATCTCTTCTAAGAAAGCTAAGCTTTTTTAAAATTATTTAAAAAATTCTTGTAGATAATTCTAGAAGTAAAGCTGGTTAATACACAATGGGTTCAATCAAAGGTACATATTTTTAAATGTATTTATTGAAATTTATTATATAATTATATAATAGTAGAATGAGTGGAAAGTAAAGAGAGGTAAAAGGCAAGTAGAGAAACTACCCATTGGCTGTACTTAAATAATAACAAGTTGCAAATTCAACTTGAACGTTTATGAGGCCATCATCTTTTCAGCCCCTCGGAGGATTATCGGAAATCGAAAATGTAGCTAGGTTTGAAAGTAGTGGGTTTGAGTGCGAATACACTTGGTCAAGAAGAAAATGATATCGGATTCGGGCTAAACGAGCAACAAATGGCACATTGAGGTCATAATGAATGATTTTATTCGTAACAGAGTAAGGGGCGTTGAGGAATTTACTAAGGATTTTGGATTGTAAGAATTGAAACGAGAGGAAATCGATGGCTTGATGAAGCCATTAAGCTCTACCCAATAAGTCCAAATAGATCTTATAATCGTACTTTATTTGAACCTTTTCAGATTGATTGGGAGCTTTGAGCTAGTAAGTGTTGAAGTAGTCTGAAACATCATTAAAAATTAAAAAAATAAAATAGTAAGTAGGGCTCTTAATGAAAACAAATATTGCCTGACTATTTAGTTTCTGATCAAACAATTAATCTAAAAAGGCTAGATTTTCGACGTAATTATTGAAAATAAGATAGGTTTTCAAGATTTTAGAAATTCAAGAGCGCACCGGTATGACACATTTCTACCGTGAAAGGCTGGCTATATTCCCCAAAGCGGTATGGATTCGATTGCTAATGGGCGAGAAGAATCGATGCCAGGCTATCTAGCTTACCCGGTTAAGGACGAGGAGACAGAAATTCGGGCTGGCGGCCAACCGAGGTGCTAGCACGTCGTCAGTTCCTCGTGTACGTAACCCCCAGGGAACCTAGCCAAGTGAACCCAACGGGACTTCCTCCATGGCTTCAACTTCGTCAGGGAAATGCCAATGTTCCTCACTCATAGGCATCGGGTAAAGCTACATAGTCTTTGATTGCCTATGCATGCCTTCGCCAATGTCACTCATTTAAAAATAAATAAATAACAATAAAACCTATATCACTGCAACCAGTGAAGGGTCTGGGATTCAGTACATGTTAGAGACTATTTCTTTGACAACAGTTATGCAGGGAGGTGATTTTTCCTTGATCACGCTCAACCGCCAGATTCTCTCCCCTTTATAGGCTGGGTCGTCAGAGATCCCTCATGGCCCAACCACCGCTATTAGCAGATTAAGCAATGTATAATCCACATAATCCCAAAGGATCTTTCTCCGGTTGCTAAATGATTAAATAACCTTCGGCAAATCAGCGCTCTACCACTCCGCTCCCTCACTCATTTACGAGTTGGTATAACATCAGACATAATCTTGCCTAAACAGAATTTTTTCTTGGAGCTTAAGTCTGATTTGAACCAAAGAATATATCCATTCAAGCGATTTTTCAGCTTCATCTCATGTTTCCTATACATCCTACAAGAATATCTACCATTCTTTGTGATTTTTTTCATTTCGTTTTTATATATACAAATTCATTGTTAAAATTAAATTATGCAACTCTCGACCTTCTACGATATAACTTTTGTTTCCAACTTCAGCTAAATGATTATGAGTACATATCTCACACTATTATTATTTTGAATATTTTATATTGCAAAAAATATTGTTTTTTCCATTATAACAAACAATCGTATAACAACAATCATGATCATAACAGCCACTTGGGTGGCCCAAAAAAGACTGAAGGATTAAAAATAACTGTATTTTTTTTGTTTTTATTTTTTATTAATTTTTTTTTTATGTTTTTAAATATTTAATTCATGGAAATTTTTTACATCTAAGTGTGAAAT